>JAODUP010000891.1:345000-352500 GCA_025642065.1 Paralvinella palmiformis | reverse complement strand
AAATTGTATATGTATATATGTGTGTGTGTGCGTATGTGAGTGCGTGCGTGTATGTATTTATTTGTGAGCAATCACTGATATACTCTAAGGAATTGATTAAATTTACTAATCTCAACGCTTGTCATCTGATAACCAATATAGATAGCCCATCCTCGGAATAGTATATGAAGATCATTAATTGAGAAAGATTAAAAACAAATTATCTGTCCATTAATTATCTTGTTTTAGTGACATCAAATCTAGCCATCTTAATACACAAACATAATGAGTTTGTTTATCTGAGAAAAATAGATGTAAAGATCGAGAAACGTACTTAGATATAGAGAAACATACATAGACATAAAAATAGAAAACAGAAAACACAGAAACAGATAGAAACGTAGAAAAACAAACAAAGGGACAGATAGTCAGCGGCATAGTCAGTTAAATAGACAGACAGACAGACAGACAGACAGACAGACAGACAGACAGACAGACAGACAGACAGACGAACTCTCCGTCCGTCTGTCGATCTGTACAGTGTTATACATGTGCTGGCTGGTTGTTGTAAATTGACAATACGAATAAATCACACACGTCACGTGTTGGACATCGTCCAATCAAAACTCATCTAGATTGTCTTCTCTTTTTACCATACAATAACAAAGTACGGCGCTGGGCAATAAGAAGCTTGATGTAGTACAGATCAGTTGCATAATCTAGCCTTCAGAAGTCATAAAATTTCCCGTCGCTTAGTGGGCAAAATAGACCCCCCAACTCCCTCTGACTCGCTCTCTCTCTCTCTCTCTCTCTCCTCTATATATATATATATATATATATATATATATATATATATATATATATATATATATATCCATCTATCTATCTATCTATCTATCTATCTCTATTTATCTATATGTCTATCTATCCATCTATATATATATATATTCTGAAAGTACAACTACATTTGATAACATCAAAACGCATATAAGACAATGGTATATAGGGGGGAGGGGAGATCAGAGAGAGAGGGGGAGTGGGTGAGAGAAAGAGAGGGGAATGAGAAAGAGAGAGAGAGAGAGTGACCTAGTACGACCAATCCCGGCTTCCATTTCGTATTTCCGTGATATAATTCCGATATCAGCTCAAGTTATTGTCTTGGTAACCTTTATCCGTCATGGTGACGTCAGATCTACGTGTCACATCTAAACAGCCACTTCGAGGGACGTACCCGGTATGAAGTCTTCCCATTATGGGCGACATAAACAAGAGAACGGTCCTTAGTTCTCCGTTGTCTAACATCGGATTAGATCTGATAAGATGTTTCGCGTTTAATAGCCTGGAAGAGAGGACTCCATTCGGGAAGGGCTTCGGCCAGTCTTCGAGACGGCTCCAATGTTAGCGCTCGTTCTGGCGCAAAACGCACGCCATAAAGTTTCATTTCGGATAGAAAACACGACGCTGCGGGTGGATTAAAATGCATTTGACTAATAATTTCAATTAGCAGGTAATCCGAGCAGTATAAAAACATATCTCCGCTAGTCGTGGCTTAAATAATATTTATCAATCGCTTAAGCACAACTGAGCAAGTAAAAGGCTGGTCAACCACAACAAATAGTGGTTGTTGTTTTTGTTTGTTTGTCTGTTTGCCATTTTGGTTTGTTTAATTTTTTCGACAGATTTACTAACTAAAATAGCCGAAACAAAGCGAAGAGCATCACCATTTGACCTTTTCATGGGATTCAGTTACAAAATAAAACAGTGGAATGGCAATATTGTTTGGGTTGAGGAAGACATAATTATATTCCAAATATATCGTGTAGTTTCTACAGATGTTTGTCATCACTTTGTGTGTCTCACGCCTTTATACCTCCCAATAAAAACATTTTAAGCATGCCGTAGCTGGGATTCGGTATCCGTACAATTAGTATAATAAGGGAATATAATATCTGGATTGTTGAGAATACTAAAATAATTATTAACAGACCTTGATAATAATAATAATGTATGTAATTAGCAATACCTCAATGAATCCAAATTGAAATTGCACGAGTTTCCGCCACTGAAACAGTGACGTCATGCATGGAATAGCGCGTTCAGTTGGCATGCCGAAAATGTTTTATTGTGACACATAATGAGGTGGGACACATAAACTGGCGACATACGTATAATATGGACGAAGTCTTGACTTGACAAATGAGCTCAAATTATATTACAATTATCTGGAATGTTTTCTTAAATTTACGGTAACGAGCACGTGCTAGTGTTTATGATGACGTCCCCGTATTACGCGCATGCATCGCATAACAACGGCAGCCTGTGGCGGTGATTAAACTGACACTCATAAGTTTATCAGAACGTTTTCTGCTGCAAAATTAGTTAACAAATAGACTGTACCGTGGAATAAAACAATGATCATGACGAATTGGTTTTCTATCTGTTGAAAGATGGCGCTGCAGTCTGTTATGTCGGCCGGAAAACGTCCCATAATTGATGTTTCTTTATGAAGCACATGGACTGTTTCATCATAAATGTCCCTGAACATCGCGGAAATCGTTTTTAATGGTGCTTCAGTATTTCTAAATGTGCGCGCGCTTTCATTATCGAAGACGGGCGTGTGCTTGTATTAAAAACCGCTCCTCAGCCGGAAACTGGATAGTAACATAGACAAATTTTTAAGGAAATATTATTCGCACCCATTTAGCAGCTTTAGTTTTGTCGAGATGTTTTTGATCCTGAACCAATCATGATTTCTTACTGTGCCAAAAATCCGTATTCTGCTAAACATAGTTCCCGTATAAAGATAGATTATCAGACATTATTTCGCGAAATATGTCGTACAAATGATGTTTTCTGATTATATTTAGGTATCAATTGAGAAAATGAACATGGTCTTGATTTTGGAACGAGATAGGCTTGATCCAGATAGTCGAGATGGGATAGATCAATCTCACCCTTGAAACAATGTCTTATGGATAACTTGTGTCTCGGCACGGAACATATCCCAGAGGGATACTCTACCCACAATAAAAATGAAAGGATCAGGCCTGAACTTTTTATTGATGGATGAAATATCCCACCATGGACGAGATGTCTATAGAGCGATACGCTACCCAATACAACCTGAAAGCGACCCTCCCCCTCTTCCTTTGATTAAGGATGGAAATGATGTGACAGTGTATGACGAAATGTCTTCTACAGTCGAACCTGATTTAGCCACGACCTCTGTTATCCGGACGTCTGTTTAATATGTCTATCCCAAGAAAAGTGTGCAGTAATGTGTATAATCATATCACTTGTCTAATAAGGAATAAGGGCATACATGCAAAAGTGTATTTTACTGCGATTACAACCAATTATTGCAGTTAGCACTTAATATGAAGAACCGTAGAAGTATTTAAGACAAAGGTTTCAATAATATATGCGGATATAGGTGATTTATTAAATCTATATAGTTATTACCATTGTGCTAGTGTATTATTATTATTATTATTGTTGTTGTTGTTGTTTAAGGAAAGATCTAGCTGGGGAGGATTATATTAAATAATACACACGTTCACAATTTTATGACAAACAAATGCCCCCCTCCCTTCCGCTTACGAATAACCATAAATATTGAATCTATTTTATATTCGCTTTTAATGTGCGCTGATTAATATTCGATAAATGTTTTTACGTTAATTAAAACGTCACGTTACGTTCTGGAAATCCCAAACAGATTGAAGATGATGATGTAACTTCGGCCTATCATCCTATCGCGGATGTCTCGTCGAGTTTTCGATTGATGAATGCTCTTCCGGATAGTACGCGTTTTCAACGAATTCCGAAACTCGCCCGATTCATCCGTTGTTTCATCCGACAATCGTCCCGGGAACAGAACCGAAGCGACATGTGGACGAATGTGAATGATTCCGGAAACGGGACCGGGAGGCGTTTATTTTGACGAATCGATCATCCATCGATTACGAGACAGACCTTAATCAGATGACGACTTCCGCTTCCAAGTCGTCCCCGGTAATAACCTGACAATCGTCTGCCTCTTCTTAGTCGCGGATGGGAAATACGTTCCGCATTTCGGAGACAAAAGATGATCGATAAATGTGGAACGGACGGAAGCGGGAAAATCTCATCGGTTACGATATAACTTTAGTTCGGTTTGTTGTGGGTCTCTCTCTCTCTCTCTCTCTCTCTCTCTCTCACTATCCGTTGGAGAGGCCATTTTATATTATATTAATTATGTACAGTAAACAATTAACCGTCACATTATTTTAATTTGATGATGTCGATTATTCGTTTTCGTTTCCCGATTACGTGTGTGTATGTACACACACACACACACACACACACACACACACACACACACACACACACACACACACACACACACACACACACAACGTGTGTGTATGGTTGGCCATTCGGGTCATTATTCGGTATTTGGGTATAGGGCATAAAATTAATTATGCACCGAGGATAACGTAATTATACAAGCCTGTATTATTTGTCCATTCACTGTTGTTTTCAATGAACCCCCATAAATCTTAGCCAATAACGTCACACAAATTATACTGTGTGTATATATATATATATATATATATATATATATATATATATATATATATATATATATATATAATTATTATTATTATTATTATTATTATTATTATTATTATTATATTTGAATGGCTGGCGATCAACCATAATATGCACGCTTCAATACTGAAATATAATACGCACGAAAAATGTAATAAAGCATCCGTATTAAAATAATTCAACGCGTGCATGTAAAACATTGTATTTATATTGGACTATTTTTACGCGTGTTTAAATATTTACACTCGGTTGGCATATTGTACATCGCTCTTTGACTTCTACTAGATTAAGGCCAACCATATAATCGAACACACGAACGCGCACATGAAAGACAACAACAAATTAAATCAGCGACAATAGGAGTAAAGGAATGAATTTGCAACCAATTTAAATATTAACAGTTGAATGAAAATATTTCCGAGATGGTTCATTCACAAAACAAACAACACGCGAGAGGGCGCCTCCGGAGCCGAACAGCTAGTGTGGTAGGTCGGTCAGTCACAAACTCCTCGACCGGGGGTTTCCACTCCCCGGGCTAAAGTTTAAAAGTTGTTTCATCCGATATGTTACCCAATGACCTTCGGCCTACTGCTGGATAAGGACGACAGCAAAGTAGCCGCATCAGCAGCAACAGTAGCGGCAACAACAATAACAGAGGACAAAATACTACAAACACCACGTGTTCTAACAAACACGACTCCAGCTAATTCTAAATAACAAAAAGAACAAACGAAAACATTATTTTTCGATTTGAAATATGTCGAGCTGTGATGGAGCGGTTACGTAGAGCGTGAGATTCGTCATCGAAGGGTCGCCGGTTCGAGTCTCCGGAGCTTCAGTCTCGTCATCTGACGATTGGTTTACTCGACCGGAAACAAGAACCTGAGAGGACATGATGGCTGCCTGGCTGAGTAATGCCACGCGCCTATATAAATGGTGGCGTGTGTTGTATGCTCCCTTGGGAGTTGAGGTGTGCGAGTGCTTGATTGAAGCAGGTCTGAGTTAGGGAAAATAATGCTGTACGGTGTCTTAGAACGGTGTTAGCTGGTTTTTATAAACATGCCTTATTATTATTATTATTATATCGTGCGGATGTAGTATTTGGATAAATACATGCGTACGTCGTTCTGTTTCATGGCCACTTTTGTGAACCCGATAGGCTAAAATAGTTGATCGATCTCCAGAGTTAATAAGGCAAAGTGGAAGATGAAACACCCCCCACAAAGTAGCCAGGGCAGGATCTAATCTCAGATGCTAGAGATCTACTATCAAGCGCAATACCCCTTTAGGTCTAGGAGAGCAGATATTTCGAAGACGTAAATGTATGTTTATAGATAATATTGTATGTGATGTGATATACGAGTAATTTACATATTACACTATTATATTAACAGCATATATATATATATATATATATATATATATATATATATATATATATATATATATATATATATATATATAACACCTCCGTGGTCCAGCGGTAGCGTGTTGGACCACAGATCACTAACACCCGTGTTCGAATCTCGGCGAGGGCATATCTCAAGGTTGTTTCGTTTAGTATTTTGGTATGCTGGTGTTATAGCAGTGTGTGTGTGTAAAGACACTGGCACAGAGAATTACTAATCATGAATATAACATCAGGTTTCTGACATATAGCTGCGACTTATCATTCTAGCACGTGTAATATCTCACCAATCATTATGTGCGCGTGTGTGTGTGTGTGCTCGGGAGCGTGCATGTGGCTGTTTGTGTGCCTGTGTACTGATGTGTGTATGCATATACACAGATTATGTAACTCTAACTTTGTTATTCGTGTCATCCCGATCATATCTGTTCTCTCCGGAAGGAAATGATTAATTCATGTTTTTATTTCTGTATCTATACGTCAGCGGTTCAGTCAGAACTAATTTTTGTTTCCAGTAAATCTCATCCCATTTTTGTCCAACAATCTGACAGAATTAGTCAGAGATAATGATTCAATTGTCATCATTAAGAATCAACACAAAACTAATAAGTATTTTCTGGGGATAATTCTGATTTATGTGTTAATCCGAGACAATTCTAACACCTTTTTGTGGCTTATATGTAAACTTTTCATTTGTGTGTGTGTGTGTGAAGTGCTTAGAATATTTTATAAATTACGAAATAAAGCACCATATTAGCTGTGTAACAGTCTACGTGTAACACACTTTATCTGATATTTTAATGGTACATCATTCATGTGTATCTAACACGTGAGAAGAGCAGCGAGATACTGCTGCCAAACAACTCCTAGGAATTCTGTATAAAATCATCTGACAGTTTACACACACACACACACACAGAGAGAGAGAGAGAGGGAGAGAGAGAAAAAACTTCATTAAGATTAAGTCGCTGATGTACGCTGACAAAGCTAACCATTTTCTCTTGATACCGTACTGAAAGTGAACAATAATTGTATTTGCTAACATCACTGAAAGTAGCCATTCGTGTGTGTGTGTGTGTGTGTGTATGTTTGTTTAAATCCTAGGCCAGAGTATTTTATTACATTCCCGAACATTAAGGAGAATTACGACCCCAGCCACATTTACTCATTATCGTATATCGACGGTGTACATCAACAAAGAGAGAACAAGAACAGACTTGGAACAAACTCACTCGTCGAATCCGGACGACGCGGGAGCCATATATTACACTATTTTGACGAAGGAGAATATATGATGTCATAATATAGGCGGATGGACAAGTTCAGAACCGATATATATATATATATATATATATATATATATATATATAAAAAAAAGTAATGGGATTGACTGTCACGCGCATGCTGTAACAGGGGAAGAAATAAAAAAAAACTTTAAATACCTCACCACCACCACCCTCTCTAAAATCAGCCATATTTGTTTACATGTCATATGCTATTCGTAGCTAAAGTGACTATTT
>JAODUP010000891.1:330000-337500 GCA_025642065.1 Paralvinella palmiformis | reverse complement strand
GCATTGCTTATATAATGCACCCCCCCCCAAGATAACATTAAAACATTCATGACAAATTTAAAAATAAAAAGATAAGATGTGGAATAAAAATAATTATTATCTTTATGAAACAACAACAAATCCATATAAGTTTAATTTTGAAATGATTATAATTATTGTAATAATAACATATTATTGTGCATATTATGTCATATATGTTGTATTTGAACAGTAAATAAAATTACGGACTTACCTCAGCCTCGGTATGAGTGATATAAAGAGATGAACACGTTTTTAATTATGAAGCTTAAACATATTAATTATTTTAACATTGCGAACATTTGACATCTAATTGGTTCCATAATTTTAAACCCGTAATAATAATTGACATTAATTCATCTTACAAAAATTTACATTAAAATTTCCCTTTTTACTAGACTTGGTATCATATGAATGTATTCCTTCTATTGTTATAAACATGTTTATAGATTGATAGGTAACATGTCATTTGTGGCTTTATAGATTATAAACAAGATTTTTTGTTTTACAATATCTAAAAATTTTCAAATACTTATATTGAAGAGAGAGAAAACAATGGAGGGGCATGATCTAAATAGCTAGCTTTGGCAACATGACGGATTGCCTTCTTTAGTAAAAGTTACGGGGAGTTGAGTTGTTTAACCTCGGTATTGGTCATATCTGGGACATATGCCTGAGTGGCGTCTGGCGGAGTGATACAAATCCCATAAACACAGGCATTAGTCGGATCCGAACCTTCAACCTGGAGATTTGAAGTGTATTGATCAAACCACTGTGCCATAGGAACATCCCCAAACCACCCTTTGGGAGTGCTACCATCCAATGTTTGGCATGGTCCTCATGTTGACATCCAACGTTTGGCATTGTCCTGATGTTGACATCCAACAGTCGGTGACAACTGATGACATCCGTCAAGGAATATGTTATCCAGATCACCGACTGACAGGTGACATGTCAGCTGAAGCCTAGATATCCATAAAGCTCAGGACTTAGACACCAAGGTCACCGGATAGAGGCACATCAATGATGAATGAACGACTACAATGATCTAATTTGATTCACCATTTGATGCACCTCTCTAATAGCGCCATCTAACAACAAATAAACAAGAAAGAGGGGGATAGATAGATAGATGGATAGATAGATAGAGAGAGAGAGAGAGAGAGAGAGAAAGAAAGAGAGAGAGAGAGAGAGAGAGAGAGGTGAGGCGTGTCATCTTCAGTGTTTTAATAATAAGTTAATCAAGCGTGTTATTTGTTAACTATACGAGTGGTAGGAAGAAGTGAATGACTTGTCTCAAGTACTTGTTAGATATAATTAATTTTTGGCGACGTAATAAAAATGGCTTAGAATACTCCGACATACGACATTTAAATACAGTACTCACTACATAAAATAGGCATAATAATAATAATAATAATAATAATAATAAAGGAGCTTTACTAGAGTGTGTTTAGCACCAGGAGCTATTCAGAAGCTCTCTACTCTGTATGTACATAATAACATACATGTACATTTATACACATTTATACACATTTATACACATTCAATTATGACTCCGTGAGCTGTTCATGTATTCTGAGAAGAGTGCAACGTTATATATATATATATATATATATATATCGCGCGCACACACATAGGCACACATACACACACACACATACACACATAAAAACACACACAAACACACACACATAAATATAAACACACCAAAATATGACTGTAAATATGAACTAGACTGAATTGTTAACAAACCGTAAAATATATATATTCTTTTATTGGCAAAAGGGTCTTTAGAATTTAAGGTCACTTCATCGTCATAGTTGAAGAATGCCGATTGCGAGGAAAGGGTTCATTTCTCTGTGGACATTGGATCCAGACAAATCTGGAATGGATGTTGATTTAGAGGAGTCGGGAACAGACCGATGTCGAAAATCGAGCGGAGATTAAATTCTTGGTAAAGTTAATCATAATTCGGCGAGATTAAACATCATAAGATGTTCTTATCTAGACTAGTGTCGACGAGTCTTGTTAGTCTAGTCCTACCTATGGTCAATAACACTGATATATATATATATCAGTATATTTAATGATATGGTTATAAACGCATCAAATTACAGAACAATTATAAACACAAGAAGCTGAAGGACATGAATGAATGTCATGATTATAAAAACATGAATTTGAAAGATAAGTGTTTCGTAATCAGCTAAACACATCTCATTGGTGTATATAAACACATGACGTTGAACGGTGACAACGTAAAAAGCATAGCATTGTTTGAATGATATGGCAAATGTGACAAAGTTAACCAAACAAAGTGTTTTTATATACACATGAGTTGTTCAAGGACACAATCTATATGTGAAGATGTAAGTGTTGCTGTTTTGCTGCCACTTTTGTCACAATGTAGGCTAAATGGGCCGAGCGACCTCCAAAGTTAATGAGTCGAAGTGAAAGATGAAACATCCTTCTGACATAGCCATGCCGGGGTTTGAACCCAGGTATTATATATCTGTGGCCAGCCACGCTATCAGTTAGGCCATGGAGGCGATCTTGTAGGACGTAATGGGATGTAATTCTTGGTGATTCTTCCAATATTGGATTGCCTCACTGACCACTGAAAGGCCACGTCCTGACAGATGGTTCTGGATCTTTG
Source organism: Paralvinella palmiformis (assembly GCA_025642065.1). Taxonomy (NCBI): domain Eukaryota; kingdom Metazoa; phylum Annelida; class Polychaeta; order Terebellida; family Alvinellidae; genus Paralvinella; species Paralvinella palmiformis. The sequence goes on along the minus strand of JAODUP010000891.1, from coordinate 334,823 downwards.
CTTACACAGTGCTTATGTTTACACGTGGGATTGCTCTAGCATTCTCATACAACCAGGTGATTTACACTGTTTACCGACCCCCCCCCCTCACCACCACCGTGTTCCAAATACAATGCATCATACCACACACAACGGTGAAGTCCTGCTAGTTAAACCACTAATTGTCCAACTGCATTTGCCACCGTATGAACCAGTGGTGGCTTGTTGCCTTGACAACAAGATAACATCTGGACAGATTTACGATATAGATAAACATCCCATAGTCACAAGAACACTGAAGCACTAATATTCCATTTAAGTACATTATCTAATACGTGAATAGAATTGGATTTGCAACTGGACTTGTCGGAATTGGATTTGTTGGAATTGGGATTGGAAAAAGTGTTGCTTGACTTTAGTCAGTTATTGTAGGACAATTAGAATATATACCAGAAGTATAGTTTAGAAACTCGCTTTAGATGGGAAGAAACCTCATATAAGGTTTGGCATGATATAACATGGTATATAATCAAACCCTCTATGTAATCCTGAACGTAATCAGTGAAAACGATTACATTTACAATGTGATTGATCATGATTACAATGCATTCAGAAATGGCGATTACGATCACTTGTGGTCATGCAATTGATTACAATTGACTACGATTACCGATTACGAGTAGCGAACACATGGTCAACGGTTGCCAGATGAATACCCCACGGGCTGTTGATAAAATGGAACTGGGCTGAGTGATGGCTTGACAACAATGATCAGCCGGCGAAAGAAGTACTTAAGATTGTGAACAGGGATGAAGAAGTTTCTGTAATGTGGAACAAGTCATCAATGGGATGTCTAGGGGGATGAGGCGCGGATGCGGGGAAGGAGCCGACTGCAACCTAGCCAGTCCATCTCGTCGGCGAGGTGACGCCGCGGGCAAATAAATCGGCCGACTATGAAGTTGAATTCACGAAATAACGGCTTCGAGAATATGAGTGAGCATTTGTCGTCATGGCAACGGGCAAGAACCCGGGGGAAGGGGGGCGAGGGGTGAAGCGGGGGTGTTGGGTGTTGTGGGGGGGGGTCGTTGGTCTCTACTGACATTGGTAAATAGGAAATGGCGAAACGGGTAAAAAAAGGAAACATCTTTGATGAAAGTTCATCCGGGCGTGAAACGACGGACTCGTAAAGGGCATTATGGTGATTTCTTTTTGAAAACGAAAGCGTTGAATAGGCTGTGTCGTTTGGACGTCAGGAAACGAAGGTCATAACAAACAAACAAACAAACAAACAGACAAACAAACAAACAAACAACAAACAAAACTAAAATGTGGACGTCTCAACCATCATTTCGCCGTCCGATGTCTGATTTATGTCGCAGTACGACGAGGATCCAGAATCGGCGCATCTTTTATCTCCGATCTGGCCGAGAGGGGGTTAAACAATCCTCTGCCGATGAAATAATTATACTCGACTCTGGCGTCCGCTCATTTTCTCCATCACATCTAATACGAGTAACATCACAGAGTCAGCGAGGTTATATCGGAAGAAGACGGGGAGAAAACACACTCTAATTTAATCACCTCAGATCTGGCTGAAGGTTTGTCGGCGTCCATAGTTACGTAAGCTTTCTCTGAGAGACAACTAAGGTTATGTGTGTGTGTGTGTGTGTGTGTGTGTGTGTGTGTGTGTGTGTGTGTGTGTGTGTGTGTGTGTGTGTGTGTGTGTGTGTGTGTGTGTGTGTGTGTACATAGAGGCTATGATATTATGTGATACACTATGATTAAAATTATGATCTTGGTGATGATGATGATGATGATGATGATAATAATGGAGCGTCTATTCTGTTATTTTGTTATAAAATTTAGATTGTATTTATTTATTTTGGTTTAATTCAGTTGAGCTTTACTGCAGCTTCCTCTATTGGCTTCTGTTAGTAAATGCATTTAAAATGTGACGTATTCGGCGGAGAAAACCTTTCCAGTTGACTGGTTGGACGACGACAACGACGACGATGATGATGATGATGATGATTGATGTTTTACGGCCACTTTTGTGCACATGGTAGGCTAAATGGGCCGAGCGACCTCCAAATGTAATCAAGCGAAGTCAAAGATGAAACAACCTTCAGATATGGCCACGCCGAGATTCGAACACGGGTGGTAGTGATTTGTGGTCCAATACGCTACCGCTACACCACGGATGATAAAAACTCCCCCTACTATAGTGCCACGGTCGGGATTCGAACCTCCGACCTCCCGCACAGTATGGCCTTCAGTAAGAAAGTCCCACGCTATTACCCATTAGCTTACAGAGGAGGTATACAAAATTCACAAATATACACTTTTATCGGTAAACAATCGCCATTTCTACCCTAATACTATTAATGATTAAATCATAATGATAACAATCCCAAATTCAACCATTTTAGTACCTTTCCAATCTTCGGTCGTACAAAGGACGGACAAGGTTAAACATTCTGGATACGAGAATCTGCTGTTGTCAAATCGATAGTTCTAATATAAACACCATCTAACAAACAAACAAACAAATTGCTCAACGGAGACAACAACCAAATAGAATCCGTATTCGTCTTCGTTGATCGATATATGTCTTAATTTAAAACAACAAACATGGCGGTGACGGGCGATAATCGAGTAAATGACGAATCGGCTGGTGGTTGATAAAGGCGGAAGGCAGCCATTATTTCGGCAATGCCGACTGGCTGACTCAATTGGGGAATATGTTGGGGGGGGGTGTTCTTTATTTGATTTGTCGCCTTTCATGAACATGTTACGATCCTGAATCGGAGATAATGCACCAAAGCGTAAAATTATTTCCGTCCTGGACCCCATGTAATAAATGACCGAAGTTTGCTTCGGCCGACCCGTCCCCCTCCCCATCCCCATGTATCATTCGCGTAAAACAGCCAGGAGCCGAGCTACCTAGAGATTTGGATATATATATATATATATATATATATATATATATATATATATATATATATATATGCAAATTATTATCCATAGGTGTTATTTTAGGAAATTGCTTTGGCCCAATGCACGATCGTAAAGTCCACAGCAATTCATCATGGACAGCAGCAAAGACATTGCTAGATAATGAAAGGATGGGTTGAAAGATAATAAGAAAGGGATTCGCCAACAAAATGGCTCTATATTCCGCAACGGTCGTCTGCGTTCGTGTAGGCTGGGGAATTGCGAACGAGTTGGGATTGAGGTACTTTCTGAGGCATAAACATTTATTTGATACCCGAAAGCGTGGCTTATTGCCAATATAACTGGATATTAAATCTAACAAGCAACACCAACAACAACAACAACAACAACAACAAAACATTGTAAATCACAACATTCTGTATAGGAATACAATTGGAATTTCTGTCTCGTCCAAAAACGCGAACCAATCATTGATCCGCCATTTGAACACCTGGGTTGACACTTGTCGACGGAATTGGCTGCAATAACAGCAGCCATGAAGACAAAGACGAGCAAAAAATCGCCTAACAATAAACATAATAATATAGCATTTATATCGCGCGATTTATCTATGTTATGTCACATTACGAGACACAAAAGTCCAATAAGTATTATTACATTCGTCTGTGTCACATTACGAGACACAAAAGTCCAATAAGTATTATTACATTCGTCTGTGTCACATTACGAGACACAAAAGTCCAATAAGTATTATTACATTCGTCTGTGGGATTCGTTTTTGATAAATATTGACCAATTTATTTTTGAAAAAAAAAAACTTTCACATTTTTTTTCCTATTCCGGGTGATGTTCTATTTCCATAAGTAAGTGATGTTGGTGATATGATCTGATATGATATAACTTTGTTGGCATTCTGAAGGCAATCAATATTTCATTGATATACGATGGAGAGAGATTGCTGGGAGACTTCAACGTCAAAGAAAAGATGTTATTAATTTATTTACAGTCCGACAGCAGCTCCGCTGTTTCTAAGGAATTCGTATTCTCGTTAGTACTAAAGACTTTATTTCTTTGCACATTACGACCCTCGGGATGGACCTGTACAGTTTACAACCATTCCCATCTCTCCGTGAATCGTACCGTTTCCAGCTGGCAGTTATGAGTCTAATAATCAACAATAATCCATCTTTGTTCGGCAACATGTAGCGATTCTGTGTGTGAAGGTTCTGCAAATGAGCACGTGAATGATTAACAACTGATGGATGGTTTCGAACTGACGTCCTCCAGTGTTCTAATCAGTTACCTTTAACACGAAGCCATCACGATAGAGAAATATTCTACGATATTATTTTGTGGATGTTAATAGTAATTGATGTAAATGAATATTTTGTTAAGCCGAGTGAGTGAGTGAGTGAGTGATTGAATTCTTAAACTGAGTGAGTGACCCTAGGCGCTACTCATTTCCGGGACATACGAGCGAGAAGTGTTTCTTTATAGATATAGCACACATACATAACAACTAGACAATAGGAGCATCCGAAAATGATTACACGATCAGCCTCTAGACGTGATGTGCTCCCCTCACTAATTAAGCTATGTGTGCCGTTTACACACACACACACATACACACAAACACACATATTCGGTCGAGTCGTGTTGTTTCTCTGGTACGAGTATTGATCCAAATTTATTCTGGTTTATGCTTATATTGTTCAATTAATTTTGATTGATAAAAAACCTGGTTTTGTGCCAATAATATTGAATAGTTGATATTTAGATGATCTTCTCCTGGATTATTTTAACAATTTGTTTTTCCTTTCATAGTCTATTGATAAAAATAATTAAATTACAACTGTAATTAAATTATATGTGTAATTAAATATATGTTT
>JAODUP010000891.1:42500-327500 GCA_025642065.1 Paralvinella palmiformis | reverse complement strand
TAAGACTGAAAAATAGCATAAAATAGCAAATAATAATTTTCGCTTGTGTGAATGAAACACCAATTACCAAATAACAAATCATCCAAGGTTATATTTAAATACAAAACAACCAAAACACATACTGCGAGTGTTATATTGTGAGTGTTTAATTGCGAGTGTTATATATTGTGAGTGTTGTACTGTGCGTTTTAAATAATTATTACTCTCTGTATAGACAAATTAATAAATTTAAAAGTCATAAAATTATCGATGACATAACTTTTAATGGATCCCATTAATTACAGCTGTCCCCTTTTTATTATATGTTTTAGTGGAATAGGGAAATTCTTCGGGTTTTTCCCCTTCACAGCTACGGCTGAACTTCCCAAACGTATTCAATTTTCAGCGACGATTACTGATTGCGATTGCCCAAGAATCAGTCAATTTTATTTTCAATTTCGAACGATTCAGATCACGATTATGCGCCTCGTTTTCAAAACGAAGTTATTTCGAGTAAACGAACGAACACGTGCTCAGAATAACATTGATCTTGGTTGTGTTCGATAAGAATGTTTATTGTCGGTTTTGAAAGGACGACGAGACACAAAAACAAGGAACACAACACTTAATAGTTCGGTGAAAATAAGCCTCTTATCTGTTTATTATACTTTAAAAACAATTTAATCCAGATATTTTCGCTTAGACAAAGACGAGGAGTAGATTCAGTCAGACATTTGGTTTATACGATTATTTTGGTAACGTTATGCAAATATAAAACAGATACGCCTTGTATTTTCGGATCTGTATCCTACATATGTATTATTATTATTATTATTATTCAGCTTTAGTTTTCTCATAATAATCGTCTCTCTCATACTATTATTATTATTATTAGTATTATTATTATTAGTATTATTATTATATATACTTTTTGATATTAATTTATGAATACAAAGAATATAAATTAACATATCTGTATAAGATTTGTACTTAGTACTTATGAACTAACTTAACAATTAACTAACACAACATACATCATAGGAGGGTTTGAGGTCCCAGTAATTTCACTCACTCACACACACACACACACACACACACACACACACACACACACACACACACCACCTCAAGTTTAGATTTTGCGATTTTTTCTTATCTAGATGTATATTATTATCATGAAAGTTGTCTAACAGGAATCACATAGAATAAATCGATAGGGATAACGGAAGAATGGCCGAAAACAACATATATTAATTTTGACCTAGATTAGAATGACCTTTACCTTCTTTCAACTTCCTTATATGACTAACCGTTATTTCGTCTGTAGACGTTTGAACGCTAACGGTGTCCGTTGTCTGATTGGTGAAATTTGTAGGTCGGAAATGGCTTAACATTGTTATATTTTTTTACGGTGAGAGAACCATTTTCTTTTCCATTTTAAGCTCAATAATCATTCGACACGTCATTGTCAGAATATTTTCCATTGAAAACTATTAAATATATTAAATTAATATTGACATAGTGCTTGTTAAGCGACGTAAGGAGGAGTGGGGAATTCGATAGAAAGATGTGACGTCAGAAGTGGAAAGGTTTCTTCCGCCTAAAAGTTAACCCTCACAATTTACCGTTTCTTCCGTTTGATTGTTGGCTATTTATAGACTGGAAATCCCTTCCCAGTCTAACCGCCTACTTCCACCTTAGAATATAATCCTTACAATTCTTCTAGCTCAGTGACGCACCTAGTACAAGGGTTGGGCAAACTCATAGTCCAGGTACAATGCAAAATTCATCAACAAATAATTGGATGGAATGGAAACTTTGGAAACTTAGGAAATATAAGCAAGTCTGAAAAGGTGAGTTTTCAAATGGTGACAGAAAGAAACTATGCTATTTGATGACTTAACATGTTCAGAGAGTGAATTCCGAAGAGTAGGGATGGCAACTGAAAAAGCTGGAGTACCAGTATGAGTTTTAATCTTGGGAACAGACAACAAGTGAAAATCAGGTGAATGGAGCTCTCTGGGCTTGGGTGATTTAAAGAAAGCAGGGAAAATAGTTATGAAGGTTGGCATAACTATCATCTGACATTTCTGACACATAGTAGATTCGTCATGGATCAGCGGAATTGGGGAATCAGGCATTAAGATGTGACGTAGGATTTGCCGGAAGTGGGGAAAAATAAGTATCTCTCACCTGAGTGTACATTCGACCAGACCGCGCAATATACGCTAAAAACCAGCAAACTGGTCCAACGGATTTGTTTCGCTCTCGTTTATTTGTGTAACTTTTAAATCGTAAATACTGTGAGTAATCATTATTTGAAACACACGCGAGTATAACAATGTGATCTGTTTAAATAAAACATTCATCAGTCCGCCTAGATCTCTATTTCTGTGCCTCAATATGTATCAATGTTTCTCTCTCTACCGCCCACTCTCTCTCTCTCTCACACACACTCACACACACGTATATATATATATATATATATATGTGTGTGTGTGTGTGTGCATGTGCGTGTGCGCGTGTGTGCGTACGTGCGTGTGTTGTGTCTGTGTGTCCCGGTGTGTGTTTGTCCATTTATATATGTCTACATGTGTTCAGTAGTATCCAGACTCACCCCATTTAGTGCCAAATACAACAGGACAACCGCCATGTAAAGTTTTGTCATCTAGGGAGCCGTCTGAATGAAGGTTGTACCAGAGAATGGCCGAACCCTAAAAACGGAACATCAATACTTAATTAACTTTTATTACCGGCGAGTCCCGTCGGGATTTGTTTTAGGGAGAGAGGTGCTTCTTAATTCGTATGATATGTGCTAATGGCTGTGTGTATGCGTGCGTACGTGTGTGTGTGTGTGTGTTTATGTGAGTGTGTTTGTGTGCGCGTGTGTGTGTATATATGTATGCATGCATGTGTGTGTGCTATTACCAATCTGACTAACTCATTACCTTCACAGCGGGTATACCAAGATTCAGCTTAGGGAAAACAGTGGCACCCCCCACTTCAACGTCATTTAGCTGAAACCAGGATATCAGTAACAACAACAATGGCCGAATTTCGACAACAATTGTATATCTTTAACCCTCCACCCATTAAATTTTACCTTTTTACTCCAACAGTGATGCAAAATCACAAATAACTTACATAAAACATGAATGTTGCCATCCTATCACCAGAGTGGGCGATGTATTCTGGCATCTCGGCATTTCCCTGAAAAATTTGGCCAAAGAATATCATAATCCACGTTTAGACGTTAACCTTCGGTTATCATATTGACATCTAATGTTAATCTTATCAGGTTTTCTTTACAAAAGTGACTCACCAATATATCATAATGCGATTCGTACAGACCTCCTGCCGGATAGAAACCTACCTATAACAGAGGAACGTTATGATGAAATATAGCATATAATAAATACTAATAACACTATAATTATTACCATCATCATTATCATCATCATTATTACTAATAATTAAAATAACAATAATGATGATAATAATAATAATAATAATAAAATAATACTAATAATACAAAATATTGATTAATATTATTGAATAATGTTATTTTTGAATAATAATTTAATATTTAAAAATTACTACTAATAATAATAATTCTAATCATATTAATAATAATAATAATCATAATTATTATTGTTGTTGTTGTTTATTTGACCCAAACACTACCTAATATATGAATGTTTAAAAACAATTATTTCGTAGATTTACATATTGAATGCACCATAATTCGGTGAATAAACGAGATACAACACATTACACAAACTTTACATGTAAAATGTTACACATAAAAGACTTAACAGCTTTTTACAAAAAGTATATTTTCTTTACAGTTATGCATATTCACAGCCTCATTGATAACCGGCTTATATAGAGCTGAAAGGAATATTTTATTTGTTATAAGAATGATGAATTTAATAGATTTAATATGTGCAAAAATAATGGTTTCTTCATGAGAGAATGGCACTTTCCTGACAACATTTTGAACTTATTCCCTCTCGCTAAAATTCAGTGAAACTTAGCAATTAGGTACGTATAATAGTTTCTTAAAAATATCATAAATCATAGTCCAATCAGGGATTTTACAGTGCTACCAATAACTCAAATTTGTAACATTTTGAAAATAATTATTGCAATTTTGCAACTAAGTATGACGGTATTGTAATATGGGGTGTTGAAGTTTGTTTTGGTGGATGTGCCATTTTGTGGCAATGATGTTCGATGCCGAAGTAACTAAGGAAAAAGAAAAAAGTTAAAATTCTTACAAAAGGTATTTTCTATCATGGTATATTTAAAGCATTTTTTAAATATTTTTGTGGCAGTTGTACCCCAAGAATTGGGGAAAAAATTAACTATTCCATTTTTCTGTCAGATAGTCTACATTTTACAGATCTGTATACTTTTACTTCAGCAAGCAAAACCTGTGTAATTTGTAAATAACAATGAATGTATAATATCTTTGATCAATGTTCGGTGTGGTTGATATCTGATACAGAAGTTTGGAAAATTGCGCAACTAGAGGGGGATGAGAGATTTCACAAATGTGGACTGTACTGATTGAAGAAAGACTCAATATCCTGCGGTACAGGGCTGGGGAACTACTCAGAACAATTAACCAAAAATACCTTTCTAATTTGTTTCCCATCTTAGGTCCATTTTTTTCAATTCCAGGTGACATTGCATGCAGTAAACCGTGAATGAATTGTAATTTCGGTTTTTCATGAAACTACGAATCTACCTTCCAAGTTTAAGATAATTCAAACGTGTCATTTTCTCATAAAGAAGTACTTAAATCGCAACCAACAAAATGTCAATTAACAGCTCAAAATATTCAAATTTAACTAATACATGTAAAAAGGACCTTAGATCAGACTCCAATAAAGAAGTTTTGAGAAAATGAATAAACCATTCAAGAGAATTGTGGTCGAAAACAAAATGTTTCTTACTAAGATGTTTCATCTTTCATTTGCTTTTATAATATAGTTTACATGATTTTTCGTGCACTTTCAATCCAATTATAAAAATAGCTGGCAGTTTGTAAATAACCACGAAGGAAGGGAAAGAGGAGGGTCCATTTTTGTATAGCGAGTCATAGGTTGAAAAATATTTCTTAAGATCACAGAGTTCTATCAAAGCATATACGTCAGACAAATCAACTGACGTAATCACACCCGGAATCAGCCCAATTCGTAGACAGACACACTTTTAACAAAAGAAATTAAAAACGATACACAGTTTGGTACCATTTACCTGAAGATATTCGGCGTCGCTGAACGAGGATTGAGAATTAGCACGAAGACCAGTCACCTCCGATATTCGATCCTCTAAGGACTTCGTTAAGACAGTATGAGCTTCCAGCCACACACTAACGTACAACCGATAAAGACATCAAAATACATAATATGTAACAAGTTTAATGAAATTATTATGAGGTTTAAGTAGTGTAATAATACTAATACTAATAATAATGTATATTTAATAAAGGGCCCTTAATGTATTGTGAAATATAAAATTAACTCAGTAGCTAACATAATTAGATATCGCAATTAGGTCATCCGGTAAATATTCAAAGTAGGCGGCTAGAAACAGAAGGGGTTTTCCAGGCTAAAAATAACCACCAACCAATTGACAGAAGCCGTTAGCGTGCACTTACGTTATTCACTTAGAAGTACTAAGCAAGCGTTTAAGGGGAATAAGGCTTCGCAACAATTTAACAGAACGTAGGTGGAAATACCGCAAATGATGCTAAACAAAGTGAAGCCGGTGGTCGTTTACTGTACCGTCAAAACCAATTAAACCGATCCTTTAAGTTTCAGTTTCACGACTTCAATTAACAGGAAAATAATGCCGAAAATGTTTTCCGACGAATATATCAATCTCATTCTCAAGAGTAAATCAATAACGAAAGTCCAAAATTGTCGGAAGATAGTACGCAAGTTAAAACTAATACCAATAACAGCTCGATACAAAATAAGATACCAGGCAATTGTCTTTCCAGAATGTCATCAGTTTTGTCCCCAAACCGTTTATAACATTCTGTACACATGTTAATAGTCTTGGACAGTTTATATTCTTTCAGCTCTGTTAAATCATCTTCAATTTTCTTTAGTCGAGAAAATGACATTTCTTCTGAGCAATCTGCTGTCATTTAACTTTCAGAATTAGCCTTTTTACTGCTCCTACTTTAGGAAAGGATGATGATGATTGATGTTTTACGGCCACTTTGCGCACACGGTAGGCTAAATGGGCCGAGCGACCTCCAAAGGTAATGAGGCGAAGTCAAAGACGAAACAACCTTCAGATATGCCCACGCCGAGATTCGAACACGGGTGGTAATGATCTGTGGTCCAACACGGTACCGCTAGACCATGGATGCTTCCTATTTTAGGAACGATTACTACAACTTTGTCCTAGAAGATGACGACAAGGTACCGATCGTGGCGGCATAAATTATATAAATCTGATATGAGTGTCAAATGTGTCAAAAGTGTCAAATGGTTGATTTATTAGTGTGATATTAATTGGAAAAACGTGTCAATGTCGTGTCAAGGTCAGTTAAGATTGGATGAACATTTTGTACTGATATTACAATACTCGAGTAGAAAGTAAACTACTTTCTAAAAGTAATTGAAGTAAAAATAGAAGTAAAAGTAGAAGTTAAAATTTATTGTAACACAAAATATGAGAATCAAATACGCAGTGCATAAGTGTGGACAAAATTCACTGCGTCCGCAGACATGTGCTGGCAACCTAAGTTCATTGCGTCCACAGCGATGCAGATGTGGCCCACATTCAGTTCAGTGAACAAGGGCATTGTTCAACTTCATCGAAAACTGATTCCCAAAGTTGGTGACGTCAATGTGATTATAAATTTAATTGCGATGAATCTTAGAAAACAGTTCGCTTCGGCTGAAACATTGTATAACAAAGTAAGCCTTCAAAAGTAGACTGGCAAAATTATGACGAGTCTCAAATAAAACTACCTCGTTACAAGTAAAAGTAATTAGTTGAAATCTTACTTCGTTACTTCCAGTTAGTTGAAAAAAGAACTCTACTCAAATAGGGTAAATAGGTAGTTTTACTTAGTTACCTGACACACCTGTAATTAATACATTGCGAACAATGGTAAACATTATAATTGACAAAACATTACAAACATTTTAAACATACCTGTAACTGATCCGATGTGGATCAGTTGTCACAGTCCCATCATCATGCACAATATCAGAAGGTATCAGCTGTTTGTGTATATAAGACATATAACAACTAAATAAACTGTGCTTTGAGGTTGTTGACCTTTATCAATCTCGTGGTATATTTCATATTTATTTCGTAAAATCGAGAAACTGAGAAGTTAAGAAACGAAGCCAAAATTTATCACATTTTAAAGAATAGTGACTCTTGATTGTACCATATATCTGATATTCAATTCTCTCACCTCCTCTCGTGATAATTCCATCACATTTTTAATTTCGTCGGCTGTAATAATATCATAAAATCTGAAAACATCCGGCTTCTGGTGGAGAATTTCTACTCTCCAATAGCCAAAGGTGTATTTCTTACGTCGTATCTGGCATGATAAGTTCTGGAATTTCTAAATAATTACACATATATATATATATATATATATATATATATATATATATATATGTGTGGTATGTATGTGTATGTGTGATGTGTGTGTATGTGTGTGTATGTGTGTGTATGTGTGTGTATGTGTGTTTGTGTGTGTATGTGTGTGTATGTGTGTGTGTGTGTATGTGTGTGTGATGTGTGTGTGTGTGTGTGTGTTAGTGTGTGTGTGTGTGTGTGTGTGTGTGTGTGTGTCACAAGGTAGAAACGGGCCTGCGACTCCAAGGGAATGAATCGGAAACTTCAGATATGCCCATGCAGATCGAACTCAGGTGGTAATGTCTATGGTCCAACGCGCTATCAACTAGACCATATATATATATATATATATATATATATATATATATATATATATATATATATATATATATATAGAACTGAATGGAATGAGGGACAGGTGTATGGACGGACGGATGCATGGATGGATGCATGGGCGCTCGGCCTGACAGATGGATGGATGAATGAATAAATAAATAAATGGTTGGATGAGATATTATACACATAGACAGATAAATACATTAATTCATTCATTGATTTATAATAAGTTTATTAGTACAAAAAGTATTCGCATACCTTCTTGACCTCACCCCGACACAAAGCTGAGTAATTATCGAATATATCAGCTTCCGAAACTTTCATCCTATTTTCGGATTCCATCTCTCTCGATTTAATATCATAATCCAAGTCTCTAAAGTCTCCAGAAGACATCTGTTGTCTCACGAGTTGATTAGCCAATACCTTTTTGAACACCTTCAGCCAGGGAATCTTCCGATTTGAACCACCACTTGATGTGCGCCGTATATTTCGTCCGCCAGTTGACTTGTGGGTGACTTCAATAGCAATATTTTTTAATTTCGACGATCGCGAAGAATCCTTATATGTTTTCCCATTCGACAGCCACAAGTTAACGGAGATCCACGGCCAGTGATTGATCAGAGCGACGTATCCAAGAAGCCGATAATCGTCAACAGAGAGCTTTGGACAGAGTTTGTCATAAAGTATTCCGGTGGAAAAGTTGGCGAGCGGAATTTTATAAACTCTCTGCAGATGAATTAGACTTAACGCCGCTCTTTCTATGTGCCGCTGTGCGGAGAAATCACTGGAATCTAAACCAAACCGGAGAGAGTAAAACAAGGAGATGAAATTATTCAATATTATTCAGATATTCACACCCTTTGAAATGACATTTTTGCTTTATATGATCATTTTCAAAAGTTAGTATACTCCATTTTTCTACGATCGCTTTTACACATTCATATTTTACCTCAAATCGGCCATGTTTTGACATTTTATATATATATATATATATATATATATATATATATATATATATATTTTTATATATGTTATATATATATATATATATATGTGTGTGTGTGTGTGTTTAGGGTACATATCTAACAGGCACAGAGCATCAACAGATCTAAACATCCTTCGAGACGTACCTACATAAATCTAAATACAAATACAACTATACATACATTAATCTATAAAAAAAAGTTCCATACTATAGACATATTGATAAATGTGTGTATACCTAAGCATGTGTCTGGTCTACTCATCAGCCTGTGGGAACCAGCTAATTCGCTTTTCGTACGCGACAAATATGTCACGCCCACAGGAAAGCGGCTACATGCAGGCTACGTACAAAAGCGGAAGCACGTAAAAACATACCATTTGATACCACAGCTCGCAACAAACAACACGTGCGTGTGGTTCAATGGTGACTTGCTACATACATATCAAACTATTTTGACACCACAGTTTACATTCAACAGTAATTTTCTGTGGTCCAAAAGAAACAATATAAAGCATTTCGACATCTCAGATGCTGACCTCAGCTTTATTCTGGGTACGAATAACTAAATAAATCCTACCTATATGAACCATGTATCAATACAAGTCCGACTGGTCTGGCGTCGAAGTTCTTCTCTAACCTGATTGAAAATTTTAGCCTTTTATATACCCTCAGCGTGTTAACAAACATTACAGTTTGTTCATAAAAAGGAGAATGTACACTAACTCAGTATGGACTCACAAGCGATTTAACTAAAATAAAAACAAAGTAACAATACTGCACAATGGATTATTACTGGACTAGAACGAAATATCGTCTCAAACCTAAGTAAATACTATGATTTACTCGAACCTAACAGCTAATCCTCATACGTTTCCGTTCATCACTAAGTGAACGTTCATTCACCCTTAATTTAGCGTCCCTAAGTATATGCAGTTAGGTGTGGAGGGATCTAAATTAAAGCGCCTATCCATTTGATCTATTTGACCCATGGTCGAGAACAGCGGATTTCAGGCAGATCTCCGATACTGCGAATGACACGTCGGGATTATAATAGCTATACATTAACATGCGTGTGTGCGTATATATATATATATATATATATATATATATATATATATATATGTGTGTGTGTGTGTGTATGTGTGTGTGTGTGTGTGTGTGTGTGTGTACGTTTATATCCCATCATCTGTATTTCCATCACGTGGTATATAACGTTTAATCAGAGCAATCTAAAGGCAGCAGTAACATTAATCTTGTCGTTTTCAGGGTTATCTCCATATTAACAACAATATCTCTCTGCTAGAAGGCAGATAGTGCAAATTATCGTTAAAACTTCAATGAAACGCCTCCTTATATTACATTACTCAAGTAAACTATATGCTAATAATACTCCACGAACTATAAATCGTTTGTACCTTTGGCTCTGATGTACACCGAAACAGGATCAGAAGTAGGACTTGTATCCAAGCTGTTTGGAAAAAAAGAGGTAAACATATATACAAAGATTACCTCGCATAAAGACATTTTCTTATCAGAATTAGTGTTTGTGGATTGCACAATACCATTGTTCTGATAACTCAAATACTCCAAGAGTTATTCTTTCTATCACAATATCTCCGCATCCGAAAATTTTCGATAATCCTGACAGATTTTTGCAGGAGACTTTTATGGATATTTAACATCCCACATTACTCTACAGTTTATGAGATACTCTAAGGTGTCTAGAGTGATAAATGATATCACATATCCACATATCATTAATTTCGGCGATTGTGTAGGAGACAAAGCCATTTTGCGGTAATGCCCTTATTGCATGCATGCCGAAACATGTACAGTAATCAGACAGAAGGTGTTATTACAGAATGCACCGTAACCAGGTTACGTTTTTGTGTTTCTCCCCAGGCTGTCCCTTATTCGGCACAGCCTCTATGTTGGAGTGGTTGAGAAATCTCCTCCCCCACCACTCACAGGGGAGCAGTACGGAAAGATGGAGCCGAAATACCGAGGGTGGTCATTGCCAGAGTGTTTTACGTCCTCAATGGTTTTTTAACCCCCCCCCCCTTATTTTTAGTAATTCAGTGGAGACGGCAGCGCTATTTAACGCGGTGAGCCACCCACGATGTAGTGAGCCGAGAAATTAATCTCTGGAAAAGTTTTGACCTCTTCCTAGGTTCGAACCTGTGACAGTTGGCACCAAATGCGGGTGCTTAATCGCTAGGCCACGGGAGCTCACGTAACCAGGTTACGGTATGTAGCTGAAGTTAAGTTTTGTATTAACGTTGTATTGCTAAAACCATTTTTTTAATCTAACTTTTATAATATAGCCATCACACACGCATGAATAAAAATCCATGAGCGCGCACACACGCGTGCAATGTCTTCGACGGGAAAACAATGCAGTTCAAAACATTGCAGAAAAACACGGGAGCGTAAATTGGATGGATTAAAGCTAGCAAATCTAACCGAAAAGAACAAACAATACAATTTGGGATAATTGAAAGATTGATAATAATCAGAGCTTCTGCTTCTTAATTCTGATGTAGAATGGAAATCTCCAGAACTAGTTTATTTACAGTACTTTTTGCTAAATGTTTCAAACTTGACGATAATTATTCATTTTACAGTATACGGTTTCTAAAATGTACTATTTTATTCTAATCCATACATACATCCGACATGTATATCGGATATATAAGTACACGGAATATCAAGTTTAATGCATATATAGCGCAGGGTGTGTGAATAAAGTGTCACCCGGCGGAGATACAAACATTTCCGAACTTTAAATTATAATATGAAGAGAGCCCAATGGGCTGGTATTAATTTAGTGCAATTCTGCTTATAAGCATATAATTTATGATTCATATTTTAACTCATGTTTTGACATTACACACACACACACGTGTGTGTGTGTGTGTGTGTGTGTGTGTGTGTGTGTGTGTGTGTGTGTGTGTGTGTGTGTGTGTGTGTGTGTGTGTGTGTGTGTGTGTGTGTGTGTGTACATATAAAGAAGCAACAGGCACAGAACATCAACATATCTAAACATCCTTCGAGACGTACCTACATAAATCTAAATACAACTATACATACATTAATCTAAATATAAAATGTTCTATACCTCCACATATTGATAGATATGTGCGTATACCTAAGCATGTGTCTGGTCTACTCATCAGTCTGTGATTTAGCTAAAATAAAAACAAAGTAGCAATACTGCACAATGGATTATTACTGGACTAGAACGAAATATCGTCTCAAACCTGAGTAAATACTACGATTTACTCGAACCTAACAGCTAACCCTCATACGTTTCCGTTCATCACTAAGGGAACGTTCATTCACCCTTAATATAGCGTCCCTAAGTATATGCAGTTAGGTGTGGTGGGATCTAAATTAAAGCGCCTATCCATTGCTAACTGAGATTTAATACAGATTACCTGAATTTTCAGGTATTATACATATTACCTGATTATACAGATTAACTGTAACATATCTATATATATATATATATATATATATATATATATATATATATATATATATATATATATATATATATATAATAAAAAGCTTGTGTATTTTGAGGCTATGCTAATGAACAATGAAAAATAGCTGAAAAGCCGAAATCTTCCTGAAATGAGTGAGAAAGACATGTTGATGATGTTGATATTGATGTGATTGAAGTATAAAACTGTTGTTCTAGTCTAACTTTATATCTATGTAGTGTAACATTCCTATGGTTTCTAACAGTTACTGTGTATGTACTTTCATCGTCTATTATAATAATTAATGTTGCTGCTGTAAATGTACATCCAACTGACGTCAAAGTTTTAAACATTATTTTAATCCTGTTTTGTTGGCTGGGTTTACATCGGTCAATGGAACTGCTGGAATAAAGTTAAAAATTGTCACAATATCTTCACCTTTCCACATCTCTCCTCACCGTTGATGGCCAACACACACAAGGCTCATTAAATAAATTAGATTAAAAAAAGATGAGCCAGGTTTAAATTTGTAAGTGTATTAAATGCTCGTCATGGTGTATTACATCCCTATATAAAATGCTATTTACTTCTTTTAAATCGTGAAATAAACCTGAAGTTTACAGTAGTGTCTCTGTGGTCTCGTCAAAATTGTCTCGGTGCCTTTATTATTCACGGGCTATCCAATAATCTGCGGTGCTATTTTGACCACGAAATGCTACATTTGGATGACAGGCAATATAGATGAGGATTCACGCAATATGATATTTAATATTAAGAACGACATCCTTAATTAGGAAGAGTGTCCAAGTGTCTTTGTTTACGCCTGACGCTCATCTTACTGCCCAGAGGGAAATGAGATGAGATGCACAAGACACTGAATGATCATATTTAAAACAGAGACAAATAATGGGACTGCTCTAAATCTTGCCGAGGTGGTATGATTCACAGTATGCCAGCCCTACTGGCTGGTGTATGGTTTGAGCTCATTCGATACCCAGCATATACCTTGGTGTTTGATTATATATGGCCTTTCGGGCATGTTCCCAGTAGAGTCGGTTTTAAACCACAAACAAATATCAACTAACGACGGGAACAATTTGTGTTCAGTTAGTTTCTTCAAGGTCACCGATAACAATCTCAAAATAAAGCTCGTATAAGTTTGTTGGTAGATAAGTTGGTGGGTAATATGATTTTTGTGTAATATGATTTTTGTGTAATATTATTTTGGGGTAATATGATTTTGGGGTAATATGATTTTTGAAATATATGATTTTGGCGTAATATGATTTCGTTGTATTGTACCGCTTCTATGGACCTCATAGGTTAGAGCGTGGAGGATTTCTTACTCGTGGCCATGCTATGCGGGAGGTCGGAGGTTCGAATCCCGGTCGTCGCACTACATTAGTACGACTCCCCCCCCCCTACACAGCATGACCATGAGTAAAGAGTCCCACGCTCTAACCCATGAAGCCAAAGAGTGTACAGTTGAACAAACAAACAAACAAAAACCCACTTTAAAAACTCTACTAACACAATATCATGTTACAAAGAGTATGCTAAAAATAAACAGATTTGTTGCTATCACTTCCTAACAAAATGCTTAAAGAAAAGACCATGTCCTGATGATTTATAAAGAATATTATTATTATTATATCTAAACACGCGATAATAAGTCTTAAAGAAGTAGAGTATCATTTCAGGTTAACATATACGTATATCAATAGCTTGTGATAATCAACAACGATCTATTTACCTTCATTTAGAGAAACAACGCTTCACTAAGAGAGTGGTACCGAACCCGTTGCCTTGCTTATTTCCTATTTTTTTTAGTTGTGTTATAATGTCGATAGGAGTCTTCTCTTAGCAAAATCCCCCAACTACTCCCCTTAAGTTCAGAAAATATACTAATACTACTATCCCAACTTTATATTGTTGTCGTCATTAATTATGGTAATTGTTTGAGAGCTCATTATATTCTGATGTTAATTCTCTTTCATTCAAATATTTCACGTCTCATAAACAAATTTCACATCTTTAACAAGACAAACGATTCAGTAATCGCGTCTAAGGTGGCGTTGTTTTCAAATAGGTTCTCAAACGCTTATATATTTTTTATTTTTTATTTTATATAGGTAATAATTCGGAACTAGCCCAGGCCTGGACCTGTACAGTATAATTCATCGTCAGCTCACCGGGAAGTATACAGCTACAGACGCAATATCCGCAGAAGTTCATCGCCATTCATAACTAGACATTGTTTTTGTTTTTTTAATGCATCGGTCGATTAATGACAGCATGTGAAAGATTAGTAGCCTTGTTGCTGGATTTTAACCGAGGATCTCACACCTTTCACTTGGCCTCTTTTATTACTGAACCATCTTGTTTCGTGTACAATAAATAATGTGCGAAGTATTCTATTTCCGAATAAGTCAAATATACCATCATGTTTATTAAGTTTTAATTTATTCACCACTTTGATTACCTCTAAGACAGACACATCTGATGAAACATTAGCATCTTCTTGTATAATCTTGTTATATATTACAGTTAAAAATGTACCATATTGGCGACTATTTGTGTCACTATGGGGCAAGTTAAACAATTGTTTATGTGTGTCCGAAAATGGTTGCTGCCCGTCATTGGAAGTACATACAAGTTTTACAATACGCTTAATTTACATATTTCTATGAATAGGTTCTTTTCTCTCGGCAAGTTTATACCTTTAATAAGATATTTATTCTTATTAATGCATTTAATTGACTTATGATGCTCAGATCTAGAGCATTTACGCATCATCTTATAATATCCATTACCTGGTCTTCCCTATGCTATTCCATTGGACATGCCAGAACATTGCTTCTTTGAAATTATCACCTATATACATATTCCAATTTGACTATTTACCATGCATTCAATGATATCATCACAATATTTTCCGATTTCTGAATCATGATCATTATACATTACACTACAGCGTGAAATGATGTTTTGGGGGATGCCAATGCCGTTCAAGTTACATTTCAGATCATCATAGTAATTTGTGAGATTTGCATTCTAAGCTTTGGACCAAGATTTGCGTGTAGTGTGTTTAACTTCTAATGCATACATAACACTCGAAGTGCATCGAAATATAACATAAATGACAGAGTGATCTGAAGTATTGTGCACATTATGTACGACTCCAGCATAAAAATGCTCTATTATGGATTTAGAATCATGCGTTGTGGCATATTGATATGCGTAGTCCACATCATAATATTGCCACAATAAAGACATTTCATCATTGCCCACGTGACTAGTCAAAAATATAACCATCTACTCAAATCACTATTAAAATCCCATGCTACCGTTATATCATCGTATGGATATGGTCATTTAAGTGGACGTATATCAGCAAGCACCATTTCAATGGACATTTGGCGAAAAACATATGTTTGTGTATCTGTAGACAGACGATAATAATAATAATAACAATATGTGATATTTATAAGGCTCTAAGGCGCTTTACAATATTATTTCTAACATATTATTATCCCTGGCTCAGACCTGTTTCCACCCAGCATATGTCTCAACTCCCGAGGGAGTATACAACGCGCGCTGGCATTATAGGCGCAAAGCGTTACTCACATATAGCCATCGCGTCCTGTCAGGTACTCATTTTTTTCCCCGGATGAGTGAACCAGTCGCCACATGACGGCATTGCAGCTCACGGAGCCTCGAACTTTAAACTCGGCACGCATTTCTATCTATTTTATGTAAATCCTGCGTTAAAAGGCAATGTTCTTGAACAAACATAATATCACAAAACGATGCAATGTCCACAATGAAATTTTGTCTAAGCACATTAAAGCCCTTTAATGACAACGCAGTAATATCCTTATTTGACAGTTGATTTTTCATATATCAGCTAAATGGGTCGGCCATCTCAAAACATAAAATGAGGTGAAGTGAAGGATGAAACACCATTCAGACCTAGTTACGATTAGATTTGAACGGCTATGGTAAGGTGTTGTGGTCGACCACTATACCGCTGTACCACTGTGTCTTCTTCCTAACCCAAGCAGCGCGAACAGGCTTCACTGTTGTCGTATTTAATTTATAATTGCCATTTAATAATCTCACTTACATTTCGGATGCTAATGATCGACTCCCTAATTTTTCAGACGGTTCCGTTCCCGACGCCGCCAATCCGTTATTGATCCCGATAAACATGAAAATCATAACATCTACTCTAACCGCGTCCCGTGCCATTGTTTATCCTTCGTATCCATCCTCTACCGGACATAGCCAGCTTATATAGATTACTGACACGTCCATACAATAGATGCTAATCCGTGGCGCCACCTATCGGTGGAGACAATGACGCGTCGCAGTCGTGCACATTAGTAATAGGATCTTCTCTATTCTAGTCAGCATGATTCTTGTAACAAGGTAAACACTTGACACTTCCATGATGTCTCGTTCTGTGGACGAGGAGATCTCCTTTTACTGTTGTCGGCCTTAATTTGATTAAAAAATAAGAAATCTCATCTCTGAAATTTATCATTTATAGACAAATACTATATTTCTAGGCTGAAGTAGATGTTTAATTAATTATCTCACAAAGTATCAAGTTATATATATATATATATATATATATATAGTGTGTGTGTGTGTGTGTGTGTGTGTGTGTGTGTGTGTGTGTGTGTGTGTGTGTGTGTGTGTGTGTGTGAGAGAGAGAGAGGGGGGAGTATATTGTATGCATTCATTTCCACTTTCCACCGCTCAGAATAGTTTAGCCAAGAAATCTGATCTCAGTTATTAATAACCGATGCGGGAGTTTTATTTTTTACAATTCTATAATAAGTATACTCTCATCAGGTATGAATGCAGATCACATAACGATTCGAGCAATATTACCTTTATACTGAGAACAATTACCTGATAATTACTAAAACTCGTATTTCATCATCTAGAGTGAAAGATGATTGATAACGATTGATTTTCTACGGCGACTTTTGTGCAAATGGTAGGCTAAATGGGCCGAGCGACATCCAAAGGTAATGAAGCGAAGTCAAAGATGAAACACCCTTCGGCTATGCCCACACCGAGATTCGAACTCAGGTGGTAGTGATATATTATCCAACGCGCTACCAGCTAGACCAAGGAGGCGCCCACAGTGAAAGAACGTTTCTGATTTAATCATTACAATATATATATATATATATATATATATATATATATATATACCATTATCGTTTATGTACAACTACCGGAAGTGTTAATATAATAGGACCGGAAGTGTATTCTGGGATACGGCATGGCCAAGCAAGACGACGAGTAAATGTTCTAACTTTGTATTAAAAGTCAGTTTCATCTTTAAGAGTTTGTCGAATTAGAACATTACAGGCTGTAATGACATATTGGCACCAATATGTTGTTTAATATTATCTCCTTTTAATGACGACCATGATGATGATGATGATGATGATGATGATGGTGATGATGATGATTTACTATTAGGAGAAATTCAAAGCCATTATGCAACAAAACCTCCCAAGTTTTAAGAACACTTCGGATGTTCTTAAGATGATAATAGGCCGTCCTGGTTACTGATGTGACATTATCATTCATGTTTGTAAACGTTTAGAAAATGATAACAATCCGTTGTTGTCGTTGTTGTTATTGTGAGTTTGTATATTGAACCACAAGAACTGATGAAATATTCCCAATGTCTTATGCTAATTAATCCAAGATTACCTTAGGTGTTTTATCTTTCGCCTCGCCTCATTACCTTTGGAGGTCGCTCGGCCAATTAGGCCTACCTTGTGCCCAAAAGTGGCCGTAAAACAGCTTAAACTATTTCAGGTGTTACTTTTTCTGCAGCGACTTGATAAACATATGACTACTATTACTAGTTTAATGGGTATTAATACATAGTCTGTGTATGACCTAATTTCTCTTCCAGGGGATGTTTCTCGAACGGTGAACCTATAATTGTATGAAAGAACAATCTGTTTTAAGCACTTTTTGTATCCACACATTAAGAACGTCTATCACACTTTTAGGTGAATCCGATTTGAATTGCCACTAAAGGATTTGTTGTGCCTCCTCTGAGGCATATCACATTTCTGAAATATCAGTGGCTGATAGATGAGGGTCTCCACTGGATGCCCCTGGATCTAGTTACGTACATCACTAAAATCCCCCCCCCTCCAATCAAAATCATAAGGTTGATTGCTTAATCCCCCATTATGTTGCCAACATAAACATTTCGATGTGTAGATCTGTTGTTTTAAATAAGTTTGTTATTCACATTTATAGATAGGAAAATGGATGCAGAACTCGTGAAAGTTGGACATGAGGAACAAGACAAGGAAACGAAAGGAAATTTTAGGGTTTTTCCGTCAGTTAAATGTCATCATCAAACACCTTGTGACTTCATTTCACTTAAGTGTCAAGTGAAAAACTTTTCTGTTAGTGAAACGAAACTATTCTAGATCGCCATCTCGTGTGCGCTCTTGTAACTGTATTGATGCGTGAGAAAATCGATAACCGGCAAATGGCTTCATTGAGCAGTAACTAATTTACAACTATAGTGCTGTAGAGCGCTTTGTTTTCGTTTAGTAAGCTTCAAATTGATGGTAAGTATTCAAACAAAGGGTTAATGCCACTACAGTACTGTTTTATTATTTAAATACAATTTTAGCTATATTATTTAGGAGACTGCTGTCAGAAGTGTTGAAAATTTCATAATTTGTTTATAAATATTGTTGGCCTACCCGGGCTTTTTTTCTTCAGTTTATACATCAAGTATTTTGTACATTTCGCAAATAATAAACCAACTATATTGTAGTATGGAATGTTTGACTTAAACCCGGTGAATAAGAAAAGAAAAACCGATATATAGAGAGAGATAATACAAATAAGATGGTGTAAAACGATGTCAAGGCCTATATAAGTTCGTCTTTCTCAGGTATGCAATCCACGCGAAGATTCATTCCATATCCTCATGCAGAATGTTCAAGAATAGAAGGTTTTCTGGGGATTATGTTCGGTATTGTTGTACTTTTAGTGTGGATAAAGACGAAACCCAAAAACCACAATGCCTGTTCTGTACTAAAATACTTATTAACGATGATACGAGACAATTGAGAAAACATCTAAAAAATGGGCGTCCTGATATTGTCAACGAATCAATCGGTGACACAAACAGAATAGAACTCGCTTTGGTTCTTCTGGTACGTTAGTGAAGATGGGATTTGCGGATGTTTCATCCCTATTTATGATTGAGGCCTGGTACACGGTAGCCTATCGTGTAGCACAGCAAAAGAAACCCCACACAATGACTGAAAACTTGATCAGGTCATGTGCCATGGAAATTGCCGAGGCAAATTTAGGCAAAAAGGATAAATATAAGGGTGTGTTGAATCAAATGATCCCAAAAATCAAGAAATCAGCATTTCCTTTTGCACTCCAATAGAATGAAAGCTCTGGTGTAACTCTTCGTAGTCAACTAATAGTTTTTGTTATATCTGTGAAACTGTGAAACTGAAACTTTTATTAAAGATTTCATGTTCTGCGAATCCTTGGATAGCACCCAAAATGCTACTGATATTCATCAGCTTATTGATGAGTTCTCCATGAGGAATATTGTCGATTGAAAAACGAAATTATAATGTTTTTGTTGCGATGGAGCACTAATGTTGTTAGGTAAGAAATCTGGATTCGGGGAATTCAAGATAACGCACTGATACTTGCACCGCCATGAGTTTGCATCGAATACTCTTCCACGACGTTTAAAGCTGGTTATGCATACAGTTGTTCAAGTAGTTAATTTTAATAGATCGTGTCCATTGAATTAGCGAATTTTAAGGCATTCTGCCAGGAAATTGGAGCACAACATGAAGCTCTTTTGCATCATACACATGTTTGGTGGCTTTCCCCTACATGTTTTTTTCCTTTCCGTGCCTTTGAACTGAAAAAACGAAATAGTCATATTCCTTCGAGAAAAGGGCAACGAATTATGCGAATATTTTGAATCCCAAGAATGTATTTAATTTTTCGCAATTGAATGAGTTGAACATCAAGATTCAAGGATAAAAAGTAAGTGGACGCTTATAAAGATATCAATTAACTCTTTTTAAATGATGAATCATGGAAAAAAATTGCAAATTTAACCTTCATTGGATCATCTTCTTGAGAGTGAATGTAGAGATGGCCTTCATTTTGAGATTACTAATGGCATTATGACTCAAAGAAAGTTTGATTGAAACATTTTCAGATTTCTTCCCAGAAGAAATTGCTCAACCGCCAAATTGGATTCGAAATCCATTTAGTTTCGTCTTGAACTCAATGGATGATAATGCTGATGAACTCAAAGAACAATTGATTGGTTACAAAAGTAAGACTTTACCTCGCAAGGAATCTAATGTTCGAAGCTTCAATGATATTTGGTGTTCCCAAAAGTTGGTTATCCAGATTTAGCCAGGTCAGCTTTGCTGAATTTGCAACCTTTTGCTACCACTTACTTATGCAAATTTGGGTTTTTGAAAGGGATTATATGCGTATTGCATTGTCGAAAACCATTCTCAGAATTTCATCAATTGTGGAGAAGAGGCAACAGCAACAAAGTCACTGACTTATTTCTGATGATTATGTGATTATGATGAAAATTGTGTGGATTGGACAGTTCGCAATTCTTGTAATTTTCTTCTGCAGTTTGTGTGTGTGTCTAATTACATCTTGGTATTATTTTAAATTATTATTTGTGATAGTTGGGAGATATTGTGGACCGAGGGTGTGGAAGAAACTTCTGGTACCATCAGGGGAGGTAAAATGCTGGAAAGGTTGGGAAACATTGGTATGTAGCATAACACATTGATATACATGAAACATTATATGATATAAAGATGGCACCAATAGAAAGTAGGGTTTTATTATAAGCTAATTTGATGTTACCTAAGATCATTCAACAAATAATTGTGTAGTGTCGTGTCCTGTTGGTTAATTCTTTTTCTTGAAACACCATATATTAAACTAGATAATGCATGAGTTGAATTAAAGGTTTATGAGCAAATTAAAACGTCAAATCACTATAGAGAATTTAGAATAAGGGAGTACTTAGTGACATCACACCAGATCCTTACTAAATATAAATCAATAGTTATATTAAGTTATGACATTCATACTGTGGAAAGTCTGATAATTGTCAAGAGATAAACATGTTATCTAACAAGTAGCAACAATAGGATATTTAGTGATAAAGAAAATAGAATATGCTGTGAGATTTGTTTCTTCGCTAAAGTCAGTTGATTGGACCATTTGGTGAAGGTTTCATTTGCCGCTGCATTATGATAATATACCCGAAACTGTAGGGTCTAACGTCAACGGCAATAATTGGCTACTGGCCTTTTCATTTTGGTGTTCTGATGAAATTCAATAGTGGTTTACGTCCTGAAGGTGGTCACTACCATAGTGTTTTACGTCATGAGGGTGGTCACTACAATAGTGTTTTACGTCCTGAGGGTAGTCACTACCATATTGTTTTACGTCCTGAGGGTAGTCACTACCATATTGTTTTACGTCCTGAGGGTAGTCACTAACATATTGTTTTACGTCCTGAGGGTGGTCACTAACATAGTGTTTTACGTCCTGAGGGTGGTCACTACCATAGTGCGGCTGTTTCATCTTTGACTTCGCTTCATTACCTTTGGAGGTCGCTCGGCCTATTTAGCCTACCATGTGCAGAAAAGTGGCCGTAAAACATCAATCATCATCTTTTGGAGTCACTAATCAACCATATGTCTCGAGTGTGACCAGCGTTGAGGCTAAATAATTTACAACAAACAACAACAACAATAACAACAATAACAATTAACCATTACACTATAAAAAAAACTCCCTTTATAAAGAGCCGAACGACAGTCAGGACATTAGATACTAACCGGTTGAAGCAACTACAATAACATTTCAAAGCCAAATCTCGTGGATGGTTCACAAAAGGTTAAATCCGCTCAAAATACATGCACACACACACACACACACACACTGATGATCGACAATGGCTGCGTGCAACGCATAACAATGAAGCCACCGAAGACAATGTCTCCAAAAGTCAATAACAGTCTGACTTCAATCTGTACACAATTACGAGGGGGGGGGAAACGAAAAAGAAAAAACTGATGGACATTATGCAAATGATCTTGACGTCATTTCTGCTATTGGGGAGTTCCATGTCTGAGACAGAGCCAGGCCCTTGTCCCCTACTCCACACACTAATAAATATTTCTGCTGATTAGATAAGCCGTGAACCAAAATACATGTCTACTAAAATAGTACACATTATTCACTGCGGGACTTACACCATTTGTGATCTTGATCTCAATTAAACGCACAAAGACCACAACACAAATATGGTTCTTACGTAATTAATTTGTTGAAGGAAGGAATTAGGGCTGACTGGAAAGTTCTCGCTATTTTGGGGATTTAATAAACGCCTAGGATTTTGTCGATATGTAACAGATAACACCCCCCCCATCCCATTTATAAGACTTCATCTTCGATCAGACGTACCACAATTAAATATTTATTTCACCTGCATAGACCTAATAAATAAATAATGCATAGAAAACCACACACACACACACATACACGTCTGGACCGGGTATATCAATATTTTTACGCTTCTCTCACATTTACACAACAGGTACATAGCTTTGATTTTGAAATAAACATGTATGAATACATCGAACATCACTCCGCAATCTTAGACTAGGCGGATGAGATATTCTTTACATTTGAGGTAATAATAGGTAGTCCGATGCGGTGCCTCTTCCCTCATATTACAATTTGCCTACTCGGTCAGAGCTCCTGTTACACATTGTTTGGTAGAATATCGTCCCGTATATTGACCATATCTAAGGTAACACGATTGTTCCGTACCTAGCTAATGATTAATCAACTATTTATTAGTTCATAATCTCGTCAACGGTCAACATTTAATTTATATCCAGCGACATATTTTTAATGTCATCAACAGACAAATTTCAATTTATATCAAGTTTCGCTGAGTGAGTGAGTGAGTGAGTGAGTGAGTGAGTTAGTGAGTAAGTGAGAAGGAGAGAGAGAGAGAGAGAGAGAGAGAGAAGGAGAGAGAGAGAGAGGTGAGAAACAGAGAGTGTGTGTGTGAGAGTGTGTGTGTGTGTGTCTGTGTGTGTGTGTGTGTGTGTGTGTGTGTGTTGTGTGTGTGTCGTGTGTGTGTGTGTGTGTGTGTGTGTGTGTTTTAGGGTACATAGTAAGAGGCAACAGGCACAGAGCATCAACATATCTAAACATCCTTCGAAACCTACCTCCATAAATCTAAATATAACTATACATACATTAATCTAAATATAAAATGTTCTATACCTCCACATATCGATAAAAATATGCGTTCACCTATACATATATCTGGTCTACTCATCAGCCTGTGGGAACCAGCTAATTCGCTTTTCGTACGCGACAAATATGTCACGCCCACAGGAAAGCGGCTACATGCAGGCTACGTACAAAAAGCGGAAGCACGTAAAAACATACCATTTGATACCACAGCTCGCAACAAACAACACGTGCGTGTGGTTCAATGGTGACTTGCTACATACATATGTTAAACTATTTTGAAAAAGTTTTCATTCAAAGAATTTTCTGTGGGCCAAAAAAAACCTGTATAAACATTTCGACCCCAGATGCTGACCTCAGCTTTATTCTGGGTAGAATAACTAAATAAATCCTACCTTATGAACCATGTATCAATACAAGTCCGACTGGTCTGGCGTCGAAGTTCTTCTCTAACCTAAGTGAAAATCAAGCCCTTTTATATACCCTCAGCGTGTTAACAAACATTACAGTTTGTTCATAACAAAGAAAAATACACTAACTCGTATGGACTCACAAGGATTTAACTAAAATAAAAACAAAGTAGCAATACTGTACAATGGATTATTACTGGACTAGAACGAAATATCGTCTCAAACCTGAGAAAATACTATGATTTACTCGAACCTAACAGCTAACCTCTTTTGTTCAATAAGGGAAATTTTAAAATTTTGGTCCCTAATATATGCAGTTAGGTGTGGTGGGATCTAAATTAAGGCCTATCCATGATCTATTTGACCCATGGTCGAACAGGATTTCAGGCAGATCTCCGATACTGCGAATGACACGTCGGATTATAATAGCTATACATTTAACAAATTTCCATATCAGTGTACCTAATTACTCAAATATGGGAAAAACTCTGTCCGCAGTTAATACCCATGGAGATGCTGCCGAGTAACAAACGACTCAGGGTATAAATCCATCAAGCAGCATTGTATGAATTAATGGTCGTTTCGCAGACCACATAGAGGACAACAATATAATTTACATTAACTAACAAAGTAATAAACTCAAACATGTTGTAATAACGAATCTTTTTACATTTGTAATAAGGGTCGAAAAAAACACGTGTGCGTTGGTCAATGGTGAGCATCAACATATCTAAACATTTTGTAAAATGTTTACATCACATATTTTCTGTGGTCCAAAAGAAACCTGTATATAAAACATTTCGACACCTCAGATGCTGACCTCAGCTTTATTCTGGGTACGAATAACTGAATAAATCCTACCTATATGAACCATGTATCAATACAAGTCCGACATTCTATGCAACCTGATGAAGACTTGAATAGGTCGAAACCGGTCGTTGCTATTGGGTTGAGTCGTGTTATATCGCTGCTATTAGTATTAATCTGAATTTATTCTGATTTATGCTTATATTATTCACACATTATTCATACTGTGTATTAATATTTTATTTCTCCATTTTAGGTTTAATCTTTCTTGGCCGTAGTGTTCGACACAAAGCCTGGTTTTGTTTTAATCATAGTTTCTTCTTTTTTTATATTTAGATTATCCTCTTTTGGATTATTTTAGAAATTTGTTTTTTTCTTTCATTTTTCTCTAATTTTACCGGTAATTAATTATAGTTACAATTAATTTTTTTTAAATCAGTTTGGAGTTAATTGTTGTTTGAATGCACAGCTTTAAACATACCAGCCAACACTAAAACACACACACACACACACACACAATATATATATATATATATATATATATATATATATATATATATATATATATATATATATATTATATACACACACAAAAATTT
This sequence comes from Paralvinella palmiformis, assembly GCA_025642065.1. Lineage (NCBI taxonomy): Eukaryota > Metazoa > Annelida > Polychaeta > Terebellida > Alvinellidae > Paralvinella > Paralvinella palmiformis. Next base: position 301,915 of record JAODUP010000891.1, on the reverse strand, counting down.
AAGAAAAGTTAAGACATGTCTTTCCGTGGCTATCATGGCATTACATCAAAGTTATTTATTTCGAGCACTCCAGGTTCTGGGTTTGAATCCGACTCACATCTGTATTTGTGGGATGTTTCCCTAGATTCGTTGGCTAAATGTCCGTTGGCTAAGTGTCCGTTGGCTAAATGTCCGTTGGCTAAATGTCTGGATACCGCTACCGCTATACCACGGAGGTGGGCCTCGTACTTGTGAGAATAAATATCTTCTAATCACCTGGTGTGTTATCGACAAAACATAAGACGAAAGGACGAATTAAATCAGACCCAGATTACAAAATATATATTTACTACCGAAATCAGAATTGCTTTAGATATTTTTCACACCGGATTAAAATAAAGGGATTACCGTAAGTCATATATAATACATTAAAGCCAAAAATTAATGGAAAACGCAACCGAATCATATAAAACAGACCCGTATATTTGGCGCTGAAACCAGCAACCTAAATACTTAGTCTGTTGAAACTAACGAAGATTGTTGACATCGCATGCGCCAGGATACACTGGTATATTTATTCGATAGTAAAGGAACAAGATTATGTTTGACTTGTCACACACGCTAGGCCCGCGATATAAACAAACTTCTCACTAAAAGAGCTGCAGGGCGTATCTACGGAAAATAGCGCCTTTGACAAGCAGATAACTTTATCATAGAATCAACTAAAAAATTCCAGTCAGTGGCGCCCCATTCAAGTGGAGCCCAGGGAACGCGCCTTATTTTAATAGTGAGTGAGTATATGTGTGATTTGTTTAGCCTCGGGGTTGATCACGACTGAGACTCATAGCCGTGGGGCGACTTGATAGGGAAACATCCCTCAATGCGCGAAACACTCGGATTCTAAGATATTTGCCATGCATTGCTTTAAATGCTGCGCTATCAGAGTGCAGTCAAATTTTGACAAACGGAATATACAACGAAATATAGACGTGTACCAAGTGTTTTGGTACCGATTTTAGGCTGGTCTATCTTCAGCACAACTAATCACGAGTACGTCAACCCCATCAGAGTCTACAATACGAATTGTCAATCCTAGCAAATGAAGAGGTAAACTCAATATTTTTAACAAACACCAAAGAACTGAACACCTCTGGCGAATGAAACTCCCCCCCCCCATCGCCTTGATTTTGAATGGGGAAAGGTTTGGCTGAGCCATTTACGCATTCTTGTCTATGAAAATGCTGCACAAAAGTTGCATAGCGCCCTTTAGAGCCTGTTAATGTAAATGTTAATGTTGCTGTTTTGGGGCCCATTTTTATGCACTATGTAGGCTAAATGGGCCGAGCGACCTCCAAATATAATGAGGCAAAGTGAAAGATGAAACACCCTTTTGGCATAGCTTAGCCGGAGTTTGAACCCAGGTGTAATGTCATGGCCGGTTGTCCATGCGGGGTCTACCGGACAACAGCGCTGATGGTGCTGAGCGGACAATTCTCCCCCCCCTCTCTTCTCTCTCTCTCTCTCTCTCTCTCTCTATATATATATATATATATATATATATATATATATATATATATATATGATTTTGTATATTTTTTAGAGAGGAGAGGATTAGTAGTAGAGGTGGTGGTTCTGGAGTGTATAGTTTCGAGGAGTGTATAGTTTTGTGTACACTTTTGAGTAGAGTAGAATAAAGTAGATTCGAGACCACATGAGTTCGACGTTTTGAAAGAGAGAACTTAGCTAGGACCGCGTCTCGGATCTCGGTACTTTTCACAGGTACTATAGATTTGTGGCCAACCGCACTACCGGTTAGGAAATGGAGGCGCCCTTTTAGAACCTGTAAGGAGCTTACCTTAAGACCATAGTGTCACATAACTGCTGATACATTTAAATATAAAACTGGCATTAACTAATGACCAGAAATAAAACAATTAAAAATTAGATTGGTTTAACAGCGTATAAAGGTCTATCAGATCCAGATCTATCTAAGCTTGACCTATTTTGATTATAGGGCATCGTGTATTGGTTATATCTCTACTGCCACAAATCTTTGTCCATTCTGGGTTTGAAAACATTTAATATTGTGACTCTAGATGTGTTTTTTTTTAAAGTTTTATTGTTACAATATTGGTAGGGGTTTCATGTAGCGAAGTAAAACTAATTTCAACTAACTACTTTTACTTGTAACGAAGTAGTTTTATTTGCGGTAATATCTACTTCGCAATATTTTCGTTACTTATTTAATGTCATAACATATCCTAAGATTTAAGAGACAACTGGAAATGATCATTACAAGTTGTCACCAACTTCTGTATATTTGATGAATTTAAGGTAAACAAATATATTTTGATATGGTGTGGTATAGAAATGAGTTTTATAAGAATGCTAACATTTAGTATACATGTTTCAGCCGGATGTTCAAGACTCGTCATAATTTTGCCATCTATTTTTTAAAGCTCACTTTGTTATACAACGTTTCAGCTGAAGCCAAATGTTTTCTAAGATTCTTCGTAATTAAATTTGTAATCGGATTGACAACACCAACTTAGAGAATCAACTTTTGATGAAGTTGAACAAGGGCTTTGTTCAGTGAACGGAAGGCGGGAGCATATCTGCACGTCTGTGGGCGCAGTGAACTTCAGGTAGCAGCACATGTCTGCGGAAGCAGCTAATTTGGTTCACACTTATGCATTGCGTATTTGATTCTCATATTTGTGTTACAATAAATTTTATCTTTTACTTTTACTTCTATTTTACTTCAAATGGTTTCGGTCACCCCTGTTTTGTTTATAGGACATCGTGTATTGATTATATCTGTACTGCCACAAATCTTTGTCCACTCTGGATTTGAGAACATTTTATGTTGGAACACTATCTACTTGAACAGGCAGCATTTCCAGGATTTTTAATTCTATTGTTAAAATACCGCTGTCTAATATTCTTGGTGGCTCTTTCCTTTTTATCTGTTTGAAACTGTGACCTCTACCTCAAATGAAAGAGTTACCTGACTTCATATGTTTGCTATCATACAATAACTTAATTAGACTATATGGGCCTACTATCAAGCATATAATTACGTGTGAAATTTGGGTAATATATCACATGCGTGACCAATGCCTAGTTTAAAAATTCACTCACTAATTGCAATTCTATTTTTGCATTAATTTGCTGGTACGCAATTCCAGGACTCTGTGTAGTAAGCTTGTGAGTTTTTTCCTATTTATTAGCCCATGCCAGGCTTTGGCCGTACTCTAGGTTTCGTCTCTATTCGCTAGATGGCGGTACATTGTTTGCGACCTTCACCCGTTACCGCTCGAGCGAATGTCGCAGAAGCTGCGATGTGATTGTTTCAGAGCAGTCATACGTCACGAGCTGAAAGCCGGCGGGCTATGTAGCTATATAAAGAGTTGTAAATAAACGTGCTCACTAACCTCACTAACCAAAACCAACCAAACGTGAAAGAACCATCAGATGCAAAGAACGATGAATAGTAAGCGAAAGGTGGAGAGTATCCTAGATAAAGAAAAGACGCTAGAACTGCGGGAAAAGCACATCGCGTAAGTGAAGGATTATCATCTACTGATCTAGGGCTAGTGAGCCTAGTCTAATCTTTATTGTCTGTTTTGGTATCCAGTTCTGACTTCAGCCTTGTTCAGGTGGCGTATTCAGTATTGCATTATATGCGCGTCAATATGAAAAATAAACCCGACTTTGGTTTGTCATTGAAATGCGGCATTGCTTTAGGCACTGTTGTGCATCTTGGTGAATTTTTTAATGATGGCATATATTATTAATAGAGGCTGAATGATTACTTAGAATAATTTTAGGCATAATTTGGGTGGTGAATTAAAGGTCTGCTGCTAATTTAATTGTGTACATCATCACTACATGTAATATTGATCTGTTATTTAAATTAATATAACATGATTATATGTCTCCCGCCAGTAGCTGTTGGCAATGGATCTAAGTGGAGTATAGTAACTTTAATCAAGTATTTATCTATTAAAACTGACACAGTGAAACTGAGTGATTGGGTCTTTGTTCTTACACTTATACTTTAGAGCATACGCCGAATGAGAACTGGGGCCCATAATACTTTATTTTTATATGTAGACTACTAGTCTATTATGGATTAGACTTATTTGATGATCTGTTATCACAAAACAGGGATGACAGTTGACACCCGAAATTGTGAACATTTATTTCATATGTGGCTTCACACTTTTCTTCCTTCCGTGAGACACTTACATAGACTTCTTCTATTTATTAATTTTAATGTACAAAAGTTAAGAAATGGCCCTAATGTTAAATAGCTAGTGTATATATTTATATAGTTTGTGGGATGAACATCAAAGTCATTGTGTTTATTCTGATGGAAAGAGTGCATTGGAGGCAAAATGGTTGGACTTGAAGATTAACATCAGCATAACAAAGGTGATGGTTTCAGGGAAGGACTATGAGTGATGTTAAGAAGATGTGGAAATGACAGTATGCTATCTGTGGGAAGTAAGTCAATGCAGTGTGGAAGGTATGGTGGGTAGGTCCATAAGCATTGTTCATGTGTGAAAGGTACAATTGGGGATGCATTTGTGTGTAAAATATGTGAGAGAGCAGGTAATGAAGAGGGTAGCAACATACAGGAAAACATGGATCTGGAAAATGCTATGTGTCTAGACAGATTTGGGAAGTTCTGTTATTTGAGGATATGCTGATGGTTGTGGAGGAGTGAATTCAGCATCAGTGGCAAGAGTGTATTCTGCATGGAGAAAGTTTAGAGAGCTATTGTGGATCTTGACAAGGAAGGATGTGTCTTAGAAGTTGAAAGGGAAGAAGGTGTATGTGACATGTTTGAGGAGTGCAATGGTGTATATAAGTGAGACTTTGGTCATGAATGCAAAACAGATAGGACAGTTTCAGAAGACAAAGGTGAGACTGCTGTGTGTCTCTAGTGTGAGGGATAAGGTATCAAGTATAGAGCTGAGACAGTGAGTGAGAAAATGAGGGTTGAATTGGTGTCTGAAATTGTTACCGAAAGATGATAGTGACTGAGTAAAGAGAAACATGTTGTATGAGGTGGTTGGTGTAAGAGGTAGAGCATGGTATGGAATTGTGTGTTAGAGAATGACATGAGTGTGTGCTGAATCAGGTGGCTGTGTCAGGTCGGTTAAGATGGAGAAAACTGGCATGGGAACCCACCAGCCACCCCCTAATAAGTGGGGGAAATGTCTGGAATTTTGTTGTTGTTGTTGTAGTGTCCAGTATGTTTTAGTTGGAATTCATGCATTTTATTTGATAGAAAATTAACTCCATAGATTGTATAATTTTAAGATCATTCTGCATTATAAAAGAAGACACATTATTTTATTAGTCATGTTTCTTATACCACATGAAATAGTAAAATCAATAGATTATCAGAAGCATTACAGAACTGAAACGGTTTGATAAGTTAGCCAGCTGCACAAATATGGAATTATATATTTATGATATTGTGCTCTTTCGTGGGGGGGGGGATACCTGTTTGACTTTGTCCAGTGTGTTATGTTTTTACCTGGGATGAATAACTCATCATTTTAGATGACTGCTGTTTCCTGCCAATAATGTGTAATGACTGTGCCAGTGCAGCAAAGTGATTTTGACATAAATGATTGGTCATATTAAATATCTGACTTAAGTGCGCCTTGTTTTATTTGTATCTAGTGGCTCCTCTGTAGCATATTAAATATCAGGTGATGTTTGCAGACTTTGTCCGTTCATTAAACAGTTGGCATGTCACACTACTTCCAGGTCTTCGTGTAAACTCTTCTTCAAGGCTGATCCCATCAAAATACTGACCGCCAGGGGTCAGTACATGTACGATGAGTTTGGCACCCGATATCTGGACTGCATCAATAATGTGGCTCACGGTGAGCTATAATGTACCATGGCCTTGTTATTCTGTTGTGTTCCAGTAAAATAGCTTTCTTAGTACACGTATTGGAATTACTGTATTCCAGGCCAGATTTTAATTAATTGTATACGTTTAGATTCTATACCTAATTTTCCACATAGAGTACTGTAATTGTAAAGTTCTCTATTATAAAAGCCCTTAACCGTTTTGATGTAATCAAATCATGCTAAGAGTACAGAAGTTTAAATGCACCGTGAATCACAGTTTCTACTACATACAGTGCTTTTTGTGATAACACATATACTTCTATTACTATTAGAATAAAAATAGCAAATATTGGTATTTTCTCTTTGAGTATAAACATTATCATGTGTGTTTTACTGCACCCGCCAAGAAACCTAAATATAACTGAACTTTGGACAATTATTAGACCAACAACCGAAGGTTGATATTCATGTATTGCACATCTTATAGGGGCTTTATGATACTTATCGTCAGTTCCTACTCGTCTCTTGAGTTTTTCCCCCACTGAGTTGTAACTCTTAGCTCATTTATAATATTACCTAAGGATCAAACCGTTGTCAGTATTCTCTTCCCTACTTCCAGTTGGACATTGTCATCCTGATGTTGTTAAGGCTGGTTCCGACCAAATGGCCTTACTGAACACAAACATACGCTTCCTGCATGATAACATCATTGTCCTTGCACAGGAATTGACCTCATTATTCCCAAAGCAGCTGTCCGTCTGCTTCTTCGTTAACTCTGGGTAAGTACTGATTTTCTTGTATTCACATTATTCATATATCTGGTGATTGTATAAGCCTGGATTAAGTGGATTATGACTGAATTATCACCTGATCTAATGTGTTAGCTGATAAATTGTGTTGGAAATTACTGAGAGCTGTCATAGATAGGCTTATCCTTTAGGCAGGTTGAACTTGGATGATGAATGTGGGAGTCAGCCAGTGTGTGTGTGATTAACCAATCAATCTCTAACCTTCCTTTGATCTCCACCCTCCTCAAGACAGTCCCAATTATAACTATCATATTTGGAAATTTGCTGTCCTAGGACAATTTTAGGAGCATCATTCCGTACTCCTCCCAAGGTCACTCCAACTATACAGTTGGTGGCACATTGTTCTGAAGACCCGAGTTCATGTAGCTGATTGACAGTTGTACTTACTCATCCACCAAAGAAAGGCCACAGTCTGATATGATCTCTTTTTTCCCCTACAGAGTAGTTTCCCTGTCTAATTTAGTAGGTATCCCAATAGATGGCTATAAAGGTGCTTTCAGATGCTAAACCTGTTGATTTTAACATTTATTTGTCCAACAGTTTTTTCGTATTTCTATCTGTGCTATGTCAACAGATTTTATGTTTTTGACTCTAATGTCCCGGATGTCTATAAGATGCCTTCTCGCTTGTTACAGACTCCTCCTGTGAACAAGCCAGTTTTATGAACCAGTTTAAAATTACCACCAAAATGTGGTGTATTATAGTTTTGTTTGTCGGCGTCCTTTATGGTTTATGACAGAACAATAGGCTGTTGTACCCTTGAATGTTGGGCAAATGTTTTTTAAACATTGTTGACTATTGGCAGATAGTTTGTAGGCTTTGATGTCAGCCATGCTGTACATGTGTGGGGATTCATTTTTCGATATTTGTCAGTATGATCACCTGATACTGTTCCTATATTGAGGTCAGGACAACCCACAAAAAGCCAGCTTTGCCTATTTCTCTTGTTTAAACATGTTTATTTGGCAGAGACCCTGTAGGGCTTTGTAATTTGTTGCAAACAAGTGTCGAATCACAGAACATACGTAAATATATATATATACACATTGTTGATCGATACATATGAATTTTATTATGCCTGTTTATGGGTTTAGAACAAACAACATTGGTTATTGTTTACAGTAATTATTAAGGCCTCATTTTGAATATTGTGTTCATATCATTAACCACATTATGTTCACTATTTCGCACATTAATGGCCTGCCAGTGTTTTTTGAACATATATTTTGTGAGCATGGCTTGTTGTGGGATATGATTTATCAAGCATTTTATCAGTATTATTGTTAATTCTCCAAAGCATTTGTTTGTGACTAATTTGATTTTTATGATTATTGCATTTATTTGTATTAATTATTTTGTAAACATACATTTATTAATTAACTTGCAGTACCACAAATTAAAGGTTATTTAACATCAGTTGTTACTTATGCTAGATAGTTATTTTTACATGTATAAATAATTGAACTGCAATTAGATTTCAACACCATTTAGTCTAACAAGTTATGCTGACCAGTGACAATTCTCACAAATCTATTGTTGGGATGTTGTTGAGAGATTGAGACAATAAGAGGTGTCAAGTGAAGCCATGCTGTTTCATTGTGGTAAATTGGATGAATTTGGGGATAATCTGACACATGAAGTCACACCTTTTATATGTATTTATAGGATTAATTTAGATAATGATTTTGTGTTATTTTTTGTTTCTTCCATTTCTTTCCAAAATGGAAGGGAAGAGAGTATTTCTTCAATATCAGGGGGATAACAGATTTGACCATGGTTATTACCATCCATGGAAGAAATATGCCGACCCTGGTATTTAGGTCACTAAAGGACCATTACATTAGTAATAATAGTATTAAATCTTTTGATCGAAATACTTACATCTGCAATACAAGCTTCATGTAGAGATGATATATCATCCCAATTATCACATGACTTTAAAGTCATGTACACATGAGTATCATTGGGCTAACAATAATATTTGATGTTATGTTGTTTGATAACTGGTTTAATCTACACATATTAATTCTTTGGTCCTGAAATGGACCCCTGCAATATATCAAAATGCAGATCCAGATCTGTTTATGTTCTGTCAGCCACTGAAACATGCCAAGTTCCATCTTGGAGGTATGACTTTATCTGGGTTAATGGGGTTTCCTTGATTCCTAAGGAAAATTTAAAATACCTAAATTATTACCTAAAAGGCTGCAGACGAATCAAGCATAATTAATACAGCCATGGATCCTTCATTGGGAGTTTCAATGAAGTTGGTTGTGCACTTTAAAACATTTCTGTTGGTGACCTTTGCGATGAGCAGACTAAATAAGTGTCATGGAGGCCACTGTGTTGTAAGTGCCCTTCTCTACACACTACGGCCCTTTGATTAGGTTTGCAGATATCAAGAGGTTATACTTATATGTAGGTTGATAATAAAGATGGTCAAAGTCATATTGGCTTTTTCATCTGAATGCTCTGTTATCAAGGACTCCCTGATAATGTAGTGTATAGGGCACTGTGCTGCATACTTCCAGGTGTGGGTTCGAATCCTAGTGACACTGTGTTTGTGGAATGTTTACCCTAGATGTGATTACCCTTTTGCCATACATCCAAGACATAACAACTGACTCATCTACTTTCTTCCTAACCATGATTTATTTATAATCTGTATATGAAAGCAAGTACAGCATAAGTCATCCTTAATGGAACAAGTGGGAAAAAACTAAATGTTGACTAAACTCAGTATGATGTCTCCACCCAAATTCAGAAATTCTCTATTCCAATTACTGGTTGGCCTTTCTTACTCAGAGATGGGTTTTCATTAAAATTTGCTCCATGTAAACCTATCAAGCCATTAATTTGTAATGGAGATCTTTGATGTTTTTTAATTATGTGATGACACCCACATGACAGAAGGAATGTTTCCAATAACCTGTCTTGATCATAGCATATTACTGTTTGACCACATATGTCATTAACCGTTGGATGGTGACTCATGGAACTAAAGAAAAATGGTCACTGATCTAAAATGGAGTTTTCCTGTTGTCTCAAACAACCTCATCTTTGGCAAATTGTACTGTATCACTCATTTTAATACCGGGGCTTTTACTGTACCAAGGTGCTATTTCACGTTGCAGCTCTGAAGCAAACGATTTGGCGCTAAGACTTGCCAGAACAAAGACTCGTGGCACCGAAGTTATCGTGTTGGATCAGTAAGTCATCACCAGCTACATCTCTCCTAGTACTAGTATGTGAGATTCTTGAAACAAACTCAATAACGTCATCATCTTCAGCCAAAGAATGATCTCTTTCTGTCGGATGGATGAGCCATGTTCTTATAGCATCTTTTTTTCTGGCATATTTCAGTGGCTACCACGGACATACACAAGCAGTTATGGAAATTAGTTCATATAAGTTTAATATAGCCGGGTATGGTAGTAGACCGGAACACTCATATGTCGTAAGTGTCGTCAGTCGTAACCTAGTCATGCCATTAACTTAATTGAGGCTAGCTCATTTGTATTTCAACATTAATAACAAATGATAATAACGAGACCATGTCAAGTTTTGTTTTCGTTATTAAGTGCCAATGATTGCTTTATAATTATATATTTGTTTGTCTTTCATTCATTCACTCAGTTCACTTTTATGTTAGATGCTTTATTTTATGTTGATATGTTGTCATTTATTTTATTATTTAGACTTTATTCATCATGATTTTTGTGGGTGTGTAAATTTAATATAAATGAGTAAACCTGCAGTAAAATTGTGGATATATATATATATATATATATATATATATATTTAAATATCTATATATTAGGGATGAGAGTTTTCCCGAGCTGCAAATAAATATTTTCGTAATGGGAAGTGGATTACAAACATGTCATGTTTTTATTCCCACTCAAGTAGTCTCAGATTGTCTTAAAATGCACAAAACCCAAATTTTTCCCTGCACCCTCAGGTGCATGTGGCTCAGTTTGTTCTACGACTTTCTTTCCTGCTTTTCATGACTTTTTTCAAAGGCTACTCTCATGCCTGATATATATATATATATACAGTCAGAATCCGGACATCTCTTATCCGACAAATCCACCTTCCCACACATTATTGCCTGTGAAGGATTTAGCTCCATTATAAATGACTCTTTAATCTGACAAAATCATGTTCTGCGTTCCGACTTTGACACTTCACAGAATGTCACTTTTCAATGTAAAATGACCTCGATAATCTGACAACATGAAAATTTTGTCAAATATTTCCACTGGTTCAGTTACACCGACACACCTACATGTTGTTAGTAATGGTTCAATAACCTGCCCACCCACGATAATTGCTATATCGTAACCAATTATAATCATCCTTGACTATACACACTGATACAGGATGCTTCCAGTGCCTGTGGCTATCTAATAGCCAATCATAATCATTCATTTCAATCAGCAGATCATGAGTTAATCTGATGGACTAAGTGACACAAGTATTTCTTTATAGTGTCTGTAATTAACAAACATCAAAATTATTAATGGCTTCCATGCCATTCCATATTTTTCACACAGTTATTGAATATTAGTTTAAATATGGAGGTATATCTTTATGATTTAAAATTTGTAACAGAGACTACCGGTATGTCACGGACTCAATATTCCAATGTTCTCATTTATCCCACGTATTATTATGTGACAAACCTTGTCAGATTAACGGATTCTGTCTGTATGTATGTGTATATATATATATATATATATATAATGATATATATATGTGTGTGTATATATATATATATATATATATAATACCTAAGTTTTAAAATCATGCATCGTACATTGAGGATGACCAATTTGTGTATTAATTTAGTGTTACATTTATCTTCAAAAACCACAATGTTTGGTTCATTCTTGCAGAAATGTTATAAAATTAATAACTTATTGGTCTGATGGAGTAGTATGCTGCAGTGTAAAACTATATCTGTCTTTTTCAATTGGGTACTTTAATGAATACACTGTTGAATTACCAGGTGCCAGTACCAGACATATACAGAGGGAAGTACAATGACAAGAACAATCCGGGGGATGACTTTGGCTTGCTGTACGCAAAAGAGGTGAAGAATGCCATAGACAAGGTCAAGGAGAAAGGACGCAAGGTGGCTGCTTTTATTGGTGAATCATTACAGAGCTGTGGAGGCCAGATCCTCATGCCACCTGGATACCTAAAGCAGGTATACAGGTAGGTGACATGGTATGGGTTTATTGCATAGATTGCATTTTGTTTGCTCATTCAATGCAAATGTTCATGTGCAAATCGAGTCTTTAAAGTTTATGAAATATGTTGAAAAATTCTTCTGTATAGCAAATAATACTTTCCTGTAGATCTTATAAAATGTTGATCAATGCATATGCAATGTTAATTGATAAATCATTAACTTAATGGCTAAAGCAGACCAATTTAAAGCAAACTGCTGAGGTTTGTTGAGACTTGTCAGAGAAATGACTCCTCAGTGTGAGCATGATGTCACCTGGAACCCAGCTGATCTTGACATAATATTTATATATTAGAAAACTAGGATAATTATGACCCATCAGCGGTAATATATCTTCCATTGGAACTGATATACAGGAAGAGTTTGAAAAACGCAATGGAATAGAAGAGAATTGAATATTCCTAGGAATTTCTTATTTGGTTCATGATAGTTGCCAAAGGCTTTGAATTCAGTTCAAATATGACAGTTCTAATAAAATATTAAATGGCTGAATTTAGTTTTATCTACAGTTTTAATAAGGGATTGTATGTGAGTATATATTGTATAGTAAGAATATAAAAATATCGCTTTCAATCAAATTCTGGCAAACATCTAAACTAGGCCAAGTTACTCTCAGTACTAAGGTCAACATTTCATATTGCAACCTGAGAGGTTTTTGGTGGTAGTGTGATGTCAGCTTGTTTGGTGTCATTAATTGATGCATGAGCATCTAATCTTTAGTTCATATTGAAATTCATGCGTGTTGTTGTTTATTTTGGGAGTTGGTAGGGACATACCCCCTGCTTCTAGCACAAATGCTCTGCTCTATAAAGGAGCTAATTTTATGTCTGACGTCAACAGGGTTCCAGCAACAAGTGAAGAAATTACAGGTTTAAATTGTCTTTAGTCAATTAATATGCTTTTAATCAATGTAATGTATCGTGCAATTAAAACAGTTTTACATTTAGCTTTGAATAATGAATAAATGAACTGAAGAAAAAAAATGGACAAAACATACCCTTAAACAAAACAAAAGTTCTAATTCTATTGTTAATTTTTAGCATCATTTTAGGCCAATAGAGTGCCTTTGTTTTCCTTGGGGCTATAGTATGTATGGCATGTTATCCTTATTATGATGAACAATAAGAGCAGAAAACATCATTTCAAATAGACCATTATCTTTTTTTGTATTGATTTATTTTTTTACAAAGAGATGAGCCAAGATGCTGTTACACTAACAATTGTGTACATATGTATTAAATACACACACAAATAAATCAAAATAATTTATGCTTAAAAAGACCAGGCATTAAAAATTTAATTACGATTACTGGGTTTTCTGGATTAAATGAGTTTTCAGTTTTAATTTAAAGCTGTCAGGTTTTTTTAATGTACAGCAAAGTCTTCTGGTAGATCATTCCAAAGTTTAGATACACAGAAACATTGAATGCTGTATTATATATATATATATATATATATACACTGTAAAACACACATAAACACAAAATGTAAGACTATCTAATATAATATAGAACATCAAAAAATAAATGATCTCTGATATATCATACTATGTCTGAAGAATGTCCTCTTGATGTCATCTTCAGACTTAGCTTAGCCAATTTAGCAAGGACCCATTAAAAGAATAACATTGTACCATTTGTTTGTTGCTGGTAAAAATAGAAGGCTTACTCTTATTGTGTGTGTGTGAAGCATTTATTTTAACCACGCTCAACACAACATGATAGCGTATCTGTGTGACAACTGCTGACCCACATTTTAATTATATCATATTTCATTGCAGTACACAGTACGAGATAGCTTATCAGATTATGTTTGAGCCAAACTGCAATTAAAAACAAATTAGTTCGTGTTCTCTTCACATGCCATGTTTTTGGTCTACAAGAAATGTCTTTCTTTCAGTTTTTAATACTTATGACACGCATATTTGATTAATTATGCCTTAAATCCATTATTCAGTTTATAAATCATCCAGTCATCATGAATCATGCTGATCTTCATATATGTATCATGTATTTCTCATGTTCAAGAATCAGTTGGGTCTCAAAGTTGTGCTATTCAGTCTCAGTTATCTCATTCAGCTGAGTAAATCACTTGGATCTATTCTCATCGGATGATTTATATTTCAGATATAAACTAAACAATTTGAGAACATCTTCTTTTTTTTCATTTGGCTTGCACATTTTCCAGTCTAGGTTTATTTCTCCGGAATTAATCTTTGCATCTGGTTTTTTCCTCATCTTTCCATGTCATCTCTGCCATTTTAAATACATGTGCATTTTGTTCCTTTTATCTTTAAATCAAAATACATCTGACAGTTTCTGTGGATCAGGCGAATAAAAGAAAAAAAAGGCCTGTAGTATGACTGAGCATTGTATCCTGTATGTTTTAAAATTGCACTAATGCATATTAAGCTTTATTTGTGTTAACAACTTCCAAGTATATTCCTGTTGTGTTTTTTACAGTTACATCCATGAAGCTGGTGGCTTGTGCATTTGTGATGAGGTGCAAGTTGGTTTTGGCCGAGTTGGCACACACTGGTGGGGCTTCCAGTTACAGGGAAATGGTAAATATTAAATTCGCGTTCGAACTCTCTTGCTAGAATTAATCATCTGAAATGGGCATTTTATGTTACACATTTTAATTTTAGCCGAAACTTATTCCATCTGCCTTGCTTCCATACTACTAGTTTGATCTTCAGATATATTTGTTGATCGGATGGTTAACGTGATGTGTTTTTCATGAGAGCTTTAATCATGTGCTCTTGTAACAGAAGTGTTCTCATGATGAATGCTTAGTTGAGGTGGACCCGACTTACCATGAACTAATCCCTTCATCTGCACTGTCTGATTTAGACTGCTACTTAAGTCTTTTGAGAGAGACTCTCTTTTTCAACAGATATTTGTAATTTTATCTCTTGATCTTGGCCTAATCCAAAACCTCTATCCATAATAACAGGTAACACGGCTGAGAAAAACCAAATTGTATTTGTAGTATGATTCTTCAAGAACCTCTTCTTCAGTTAGATTTGCTTAAAAAACAATGCAGTGAACAAAAACTGTCAGGTAATGTTATTGAATGTTTAGGAGCAATGTTGTATCATAGATTGGGCACAGTTCAAGTCGGTCAGATTGTTCAGGTGATTAGAAGAGAGTGGATACTCCATCAGAAAATCTGATAAATCAAGGCAGAATACTGTCAGAAGGGAGATAAGTTTGCCTCATCTTACCAGCACACAGCCATAGCATAGCAATAACAAACTGTGCCGTGTGCCACCCAAGTAGAGATTTGCAACCCAGTTACTGCAGGATGTTTCATCCGATCATTTCATTTATGTACTGTGTCGCCTCTCGGCCAAATGTCCCAGATGTGCTGAAGCCAAAAAACAGAAATCATTCGCTGACTTATTTTGTTTTAGTCTAGCTCATCGAATAATGCATGTGAAGATTATAATAATAATATTAATTAGTGTTGCAGAGGGCAGGGGACAGTAACCAGGTTTAGAGAAATCTCCCATCGATTAGAAAACATACCGGAATAGGTGGTCTGCTGTGGCTATTGTGTACGCATTGTAACTGTCATGATTGTGCCACTGTATTGACACTAATGATAATGATTATCCCATACAGATGTTATACCCGACATAGTGACCGTAGGAAAACCAATGGGTAATGGCCATCCTGTCGCCGCCGTTATAACAACACCTGAGGTCGCTGCCTTATTCTACGAGACTGGCATTGAATATTTCAATACAGTGAGCTGATCTTTTCATTATACGTGATTAAGCTGATAATGGTGGTCAGGGACGTTGTTGCATTCTCCACACACACACACACACACACAAATAGCTGTTGAAAGGCCATTCTGTTGATCTAAAACACGCTCCTGGTACAAGAGCTGCACAGCTTATCCTCATCTGCATAGATTCGTAACTAAAGCAGCTTAATTAATATTAATGTCACGCTTAGTTTTCAACATTACCATAAATGGTGAAATATTATACGATTCAACACAAAGGCTGATATATCGACTTGCTATTTACCTAACAAGATGGTGTGTTAGAAGTTCTGACCCACAACTGTAGTAATGTAGTAATATAATTGTTTGATAACTTGCTGGGATCACGTAATGTTATAATTACTTGATAACTTGCTGGGATACATATAGATATATGTGTAAGATAAGGAAATACTACATAATATAATGGTTGACTAATAACTAAGCATTCCTATTTACGTACTTGTTTCTCTTGTTGTTTTGTTTCCATGTTCATAAATCATAACACGACCTCACACCTTGTTTACTCTAGTGTACTATAGACTTACTATTTTGTTTAATGTATTCATGTTGATATCCTGCTCAATGTTAGTTTATTTTTTTGTTATATCAAGTGTTAGACAGCGTTTTGTCCACTTCTGTCCGATGATTTCTGGTCATTATCAGTTTGTTTACGTAGCTCTGTGGATAATATCACGTCGCACCATTTATTTGGGGCGTGTATCAGAAATTGATATTAGCATTTTCTTAAGGGACTTAATTTCTACCTGAATTATGCATGACCATAAATAGATATAACTAATCATTCTTCTTGCCATTTAAAAGCATAATTCTTTGATAGAATGAGTTGGTGGGTCAGTGAGTGAGTGAGTGGAATTTAACAAAATAATGGATGAACGAAATAACGTTCATTGTGATATTAATTTTAGACGTTATCAACATCTCTCGGTTGAATACAATACAATTAATGTTCAGTTCTGTGACCAGATGGTGCTAGTTTAAGTGTGTCATGACACTACTTGTACACCTACCTACCCATTACTTGACATACGGCTAAGATTTGCTATATAACACAAAAATGTCTACAGGTTAGAACTAAACTTGAACATTATTAACAACTAATTAATACTGATCCTATAGTTTTATTTTATAGACAGTAGTTTATCATTTGGGACAACTCTTTAGTCTCTGTCACCTCATTGGTTGGACTGAGGGAGCTTTCTTACTCATCGGCACGCTATGCTGGAGGTTCGAATCCCAGCCGTGGCATTATTGTAGGAGGAGTTTTTCATCCGACCATGCAAATAGCAAGGTTTTATCCACTGAATATGCATGTCATATATGGTAGATTCTAAATTTGGTTAAAGTAACTCCCATTTCAGTCATTATTATTATTATTTTAACATGGCCAGTTTAGCTAGTTCATAACCTATTGATTAATGCAATAGTTGCACATCCAGGATTTTTGTTTGGACATCCTGAACTTTCATTCCTTGTTAAGTTTCCACGAGGATTACAGTTAGGTTGTAGATAAATCATATTTGAAGTTTAACCGTAAGATGCTTCTGAATAGCTCCAGCTAGTAACGGAATTTGATTGAATCTACATTATTATTAGAGAATTACTTTCATGGATAGAGAAACTTGTACAATTCAATTATTTTAATTCATCCATATGTGTGTATTCTTTATCATGAATGTCAGGAGTTATTTTCATGTTTATGTTTTCCTGGTGTTTTGCTGTCCACAGACATGATTATCGGTGCCTGGATGTAAGTCACAGATGTTGACAATTCATTCTAACGTTTATGTTATATGTGTAGAGGAGGTCTGGTTATGATATAACAGTTTTAAGAGTGAAAGTGTCACTTTTGTCAGGGTTTATGGTTTTTATCGTTTCTGAACACACAACCATCAATTATTTGTTGATATTGCCGATATAGGGAGGTTTTCCTATTCACTACTCAAATTTCAACAGTAATGCAGTATGTCGAGTTCCTCTCTTTCCAATTTTTCACCGATTTTTTCCTACTGTCTATCCTCATAACCAACGATCTGTGGCTGGCTTTGGGTACCAGGTACTACAGTGTACCTGAAAGTATCGCTTGGTATGTCTCCTTCATATAGTTTCCACAGATGCAATGTCTTTGTGCAGTAGAGTATTTGAGTATCAGGTCAATTCATAGGGTAAAAATATTTTTCTTTGTGTTTCTTCGGATGAGAACATGACTCTACGGAGTTGTAAGTCACCTATATTTTGTCAGTGCAGGTCTAGAATAGAAGCAAAATATAAACTATTTCATACAGACTGCCAGCAGCCAGACTTAGCATGCACGTGATGCAACTGATTGACACACTTGCAACGACTCAGTTTTTCTGGAAGAATGACGGCAATGCATTAATTGTTCTTGGCCTAAATAATTTCTCTGACGGGGTATTAATTATTTAATTGACTTATTCAGGGCCAGAAAAATATTTCTACAGCTTACTAGCCCCTGGGCTAGTAACATTTGAATCCACTAGCCCAACAAATCTCTTACTTACTTTCCTCACGTAGGAAGCTAACAATAACGATCATCAACATTTGACACCCCTTAGCATTACTCTAATTTTCTCCCAATGCTAGACCACAGGAACAAATAAAGTCAGCAAATGGGTGCTTCTTGTATGAGATATTATAAGCTGTTCAAACAAGTGATTCCAACTCTATCCTTTTCTTTTCATGGAGCTGAATAACTTCTCGGCCCAAGCGGGTATCTTGAAGATTTGTTGGATGTAATTCTTGTTTGATTTTACTGGAGCACAATTGGTGGTGTGTAGAAGTGGTGTGTTTTCAGTGATTCAATCCGAAAATTGGTAGATCCAACATACAATGCGCTGCAATTATCTGCATGTAATGGTAACTTTCTCCATGTGACGCAGAGCATGATCCCTTCATCACTATTGTATTCCAACCATGGAATTATATCGCGCCAATGTGGGATAAATTTGCGCTTCTCTGTACTGTCATAACTCTTCAACTGTCTCTTCCCATCAAACTTTCATTTGTTTACACTTTTTGGAGTATTGGGTCCCTTTATAAGGGAAGCCCACTGTCGTTTTGTAGATCCAACCATTCTGGTACACTGTAAACGTTGAGTATTACCCAAAAGGGTTAAAATTTAAATATTTTTAAACTTATGTCGCTGGTATTACAAATGAGTAGATCTTGACTATTTGGTAGCGGTAGATAAGAATGAATAAGAGCGGATGGTCATCTTTTATAGGCAGATTCTAAGTTTCTCACAGTTCAGAAAGCCTAGAATAAGGTCTCTGAAATCTGCTGTCAACCATTTAATTTGTTTTTTTAACCCCCACCACCACCACCTAATAAACACTGCTAGATCATGTCGCCGCATCGCTGCTGATATTGTGATTGTTAAGAATTAAGTGCCATTTATTTACCGTGAACTGTGACAGGTCGTAAGTTGGCGCTGCATGTGAAAACTGTTGATGCTATTAAACACACCTAAAGTGTTGACTAATAGTCTCAGGTTTTAGCAGAGATTATTAATGAATAAAATGAATCGAACATGTATTTGTAGGCAAAAATATTTGTTTCGTCCGCCATCTTTGAATTTTCGTGCATTTTAATAATAAGTTATTACGAATTTGTAACCTATACACTGTCATCGTTTGCTTTATAGAGTTTTGGTCAAACCCAGTCGAGCCGTGATATCGCAGTTAGAGCGTAGGACTCGTAGCCGAAGGGTCGCAGGTTCGAGGCTCCGTGAAATTGGACTGTTGTCATGTGGCGACTGTTTCACTCATCCATAAGAAATATGAGTACCCGGCAAGACGCGAAGGCTATGTGTTTGAGTAACGCCTTGCGCCTATAATGGCAGCAGGCGTTGTATGCTATTTTGGGAGTTGAGATGTGTGCTGGGTGGAAACAGGTCTGAGTCAGGGATAATAATACCGTACAGTGTCTCAGAACAGGGTTACCTGGTTCTGGCGCTATATAAACATGCATTATTATAATATATTATTATTATTAGTCGTAGATTGAGCCCATAACCTGCCTGACCATCACATGTTTGTTTTACACAATGCGTCCGTGAAGTTCTATTTGAGATGTTTGCAGCCGTTTAAATTTGGCATGTGATATCAAACTTATATGACAACAAAACACAGGCTAGTTGCCACTGATTATTAGAAAATATTATCATTATTTGTGCGGTGCAGGTTTTCCCTGATGCTGTATAGTATTTGCTGACGTCTAGTGCACCACTAACCCTATTACCCGTGATTTACTGTTATTGGACTGTCTGTTATAACCATTTTCTCAATTTGAAAGAATGGCTAAACATCCAGATACGGACGAATAGCTCAGGCCGGTACTCAGTCTATCTGTCTGGACAAATTTATCGCGTGAGTTCAATTACTTTCGCACAAGCGGTACAACTGAGATACGGATACGGCCAGGCTATTGACCTGCAAGAAAACTAGACCGAACACAGCCGCCGATTTGATGGCAAATAGGTCCCAACTTCCAGTCGTGGAAAAAATGAACGCAGACTGCAAAATCGGGTTTATAAACATGGTGAATTATTGTTGTGTCGTTGGTTGCATAAGCCATAGGAGTAAAAGTAATTCAAAAGGACTACCGGGACAAATTTCTCGCAAGAGTTTAATTCAAATTCGCACAAGCGGTACACCTGAGATACGGATACGGACGAATAGCCTATAGTCAATCATGCGCTATCCGGATGGATAGCCTATACACGCATAGACACGGCCTATTTTTTATACATACATACATATATAAATCCAGCAACTGTTTTGTGGTTCATCTGGTAGTATAATCAGCAGATATGGGATATATACGTTGCAAATGTATCTGGATCAGTTACAATTACATAAATTTGCTCCGATACAGCTATCTATCTACACACTTGATTTCGTAAGATGTCTATATATGTTACCCTTATATTAAAAAAAGCTAAGGTACAACAAGTTGAAGCTAATACTTGTCAGTAGGACCTCATATTGATCACATCAGTCACGGTAAAGGTCTATAGGTGCTACATAAAACATTTGTTCAGGCAGTATTATAACTCGTTATACTGACAATGACATGAACATCTCCATTGATTAATGGCTTAGAAATAAGAAATAATCGTTTGTCATCACTCCCATGTGTAACTAGTGTCATCACGTGATCTCTTCGGTGGATTCATATTAAATTGTGAATTCGTTTTTCGATTCAAGCTTTTTCAAATTTAAAACATGACAGTTAGGATCCAAAATTTGTGTCATGACGTTATGTTCTTGATGAATTGTATATTTCAAAATCATGTTAGTATTAATAATATGTAACATGCAGCAATAATAGTAGTAAAATACTCGCTTATCTCAATTGTACGTGCAATGTATCTAGCTAGATTGCAGCTACATTTGCTAAATTGATAAGAACTCTTCAACTGGGATTTGAAGGCTGTTTCATCTCTCAATTCTCATCGTTATCTTTGGAGATTTAACTCAGATCAGGGTTTGAAATAACCGCTAGCTCCTTAGCCACTGGCTAATAGAACTACTTGTGGGCTAGTAGAATATGTGTGTTATTAGCGCGTAAGGCTAATACACATATTTGGGGGCTATCTTTGGAGAATATCACGATTAATGGGTCACGCCAGCAATCAAAACGAATTGTTTTCCGACCGCATGTATGAAGAATTGTGATTGGCTGCTTCGCGACCTGTTTACATATTTCGGCCAACGATGGAGCAATTAGGGGGCCCACTATTTAAATGTCCAGCCTTGATCAGAATGCTATCACAGATCATCACCTAGCGGCTTTAATTATAAGGAAATCAACATTCCGACCAGATACCATCACCCCACTACTCCTGAAAGACCCATATAAAGACCATCAACAATAAAGACAGAACAGAAGTCAACACCAGGTGGATGTGCCCAATAGGCAACAGCCAAGGGTCTCTACTTCAACAAGTACAAGTACAAAATGTTTTATGTTTGTGCATCGCATTATGTGTTACACATATTACCATAAGTGATCGAGACTGTTGCATTTTTATTTGTCCTGTTTGACAGTTTCAAACAATGAAATAAAAATGTATTATCAGAGTTTAAATAATTGAAGTTTGTTATATTACTATATCTATGTATATGGATTGTAAATGTTCTTTGTTTTATACACTGATGTGCTTTGAGAGAGAAATGATTAATTGTTGTTTAAACTCGGCTACATTTAAAATGTTGTAACGGTTTGGAAATATTTAGAGAGAAATGATTAATTGCTGTTCAGACTTTGGTATGTTTAAAATGTAACGGTTTGGAAATATTTAAAACTGAAATTGAAAACTCATGAGTCCCATGCCAGATTCGAATGTCATTGGCTTAGCTTTGTTGCTTGGATTTGGCGAGGGACCTGAATATTTCTCATTGGCTGTTTCGAAATCCATGTAACCTCTGACCCAGCTTAGAGCTGGCAACCCTTTTCAAAATTTAAATCATTTTTTGTTTGGATCTCGGTGAATGTAGTCGAAAAATGAATTGTTGTAAAAGTTACTTGTGATGTTATTGAAAATGGAAATGTGAATATCAGAAATGGATCATTGGTATTCATTAACAATGGATCGTGAATAAACGGATCATGACTTATCAAGTATCAATCGCTGATGCGTGTGTTAGACGGAAGAATGAACTTTAAATGGAGCCCGGTATATAAAATAAAGATACAGGAAAGCAGACGCTCCGGGCTCGTGAAGAGCCCACCCTAAAACCCTGATAGTATGTTTGCAAGTTGAAATGGTTCCAAATTGTGCTTTCATTTTTTATTAAAACTACCGCTAAAATGTAGTATTTGTATTCAAAATATCTTGTTGTAATATTTCCCCAAAGTCTTTCGGTGGGGGCATGACTCCGGACCCTCTACCATATGCTCGGGCGCGCGGCGCTCACTCGTTAACTTTCGGGCTAGTGAAACTTCACAAGGGCTAATATATTTCACAGGTCTAATGGACTGAAAAGTTTTAGTTTCTAACCCTTTATATTGCCTACCAGCTCCAGAAAAGTTACCATCAAACAACAACATTATCATACACTGCTGGGATTGCTTCGTAATCAAACTTTTTCCCTATAATCAATTAAAATATACAGATTGTAATGGAGCAAGCCATATTCTGTTCTAATCATCACACGGCAGGGGAAAAATGTAAAACAGATGGCCATACGTCGTTAAGAGTAGAACTATCCAAGTTAATACGGGTAGTCCGAATCCGGTTTATGCCTGTATTTGTGGGATATATTTCTCAAGTCAGACGCCCTTCAGTCACGTGTTCTACGCGAGACCCTACAAACATTCAGTGGGGTTCAAAACCACGTCGGATTGGCAGATGTAAATCTTGCATGCTGTGGTGCTAACAAAACTGTTTGGTCACAGTTCAATAATATTTAAAAACATCCCAAAAATGTGTACCCATACTGTTATTTTATGCAACACACAAACACACACAGAAACAGACATATCCTTTTATTGTTCTGTTTTAGTATGGTGGTAATCCAGTATCCTGTGCTATCGCACTCAGCGTCATTGATATTATCAAGAAGGAAGGCCTGAGAGAGAACGCCACCAAAGTAGGTCAAGAAATCATGTCAAAACTGGAGGTCATGAAGAAGAAACATCCACTAATTGGTGATGTTAGGTAAACATCTTCTCGTCTTACCCTCCTCAAGCTCAGGGATGGAAATAGGAATAGTTTTCATTGGGGGAGGGGTGGGGTTGATATGAGATGGTTCATTTGGTAAAGGTAAATTTGTAATAATTAATAACATTGTATAGAATCAACAGACTCGAGATACATGGGAGTATATATATTCCTATAGGCTGCTGTTAATTACATCTTGTTAAAGCCAGATGTTGTCTCGAGTAGTTCTATTCTACTGGCTCAGATTGATGCAGTGATAAATGATTAACTTTACGAGGAAGCCGCGGTGTTTTGGTTGGTGTATAATATTTATAATTTGCTGTCATTAATGACATTATTGGTCTGTTTCAGAGGAGTCGGCTTCTTCATTGGCATCGAACTGGTAAAGGATCGAGAAAGCAGGCAGCCCGCCACTGCTGAAGCTCAACAGGTTATATATAGGTATGTAGTGTGTGTGTGTGTGTGTGTGTGTGTGATGAGACACTGACTTAGAGAATCTCCGAACACGAATACAAACTATGGGTGATTCATCAGGGCAGTAAATCCAGAACAGCGACTTTTCCTGTGTTATGTTTCACGTGTGTGTTTCTTTATTTAATTTACCATCTATCAGATAAATTTCTTCACTGTAAACACCGAGTTTCTGACATTCTCCTTACTATGATTGTACTAGTTTGTGAATTAACCCAAAGATGTAATGTTGAGTAAATTGAACATTGAGCCATAAAAGCTAATATTATTATTTTTATTTGGTAATAGTATACTTATTACATAATTGTAAATTAAGCCATTTATCAGTTAATGAGGATCAGATTTCTCGGACAGTAGCTCGGATAGAAAGAAATCCATAAAATGTGGAATCCGTAGCAGCAGACACAAGATGATGTTATGAAAGTTGAAAATATCAGAAAGACCTCATTTGGCAAGCTTTATGACATCTATGTTGCTGTTTCATTTAAACATCTCCTGTTGACATGAGAGTTTTGAGCTGGTCGTCTAATGTTTTGGGAAGTAGCTCTCATATTTGTTCCAATTGTGAATAGTACTGAATTGAAATAAGCCACACATTTTCTCACTCGCACACTCAGCATTTGAATTGTTTTGAACCATTTGAACAGGATTCTGAATTATTAGCATACCCCCACCATTTTTAAATGTTAGTTTATTTCTTTCACAACTTTTTACTACGACATAGTTGACATATCTGAGTAGTGACGTTACGTCGGATGTAATGCAATTCGCTGAACTGAAATTTACTCCAGAAAAGTGGCGTAGTGGCGAATATGACGTAGGCTGAGATGACGTAAAGTGGCGGTATTACTATATATACATTCCAAAATCATGTATCCAGATAACGTAACTGTATCCGATGAAATTTCAATATCACTGTTACTGTATCTGACTGGATATACTTGTAATGTATCTGGCCTCGGTCGGATCTGACTAGTATTGGGTACATTCATATTTAGAGTATTCAAGTTGTTATTATATTAGCACGTTGTCTACACCTATATTATGATGGGGGGGGGGGCGTAATGTTACGTCAAACAGTAATGTAAATAGTACTGCATATGTTTATGTGTTCTGTGTATGTTTGTGGTTGTGTGCATATCTTTATTATTCAGTTTGCAAAATATAACGTGCTGGAACGGTATGAGTGAGCCGACAGTCTGTTTATTCTCGAGTTTTGTTTCTCCCCATATTCTCATTCGTGGACCTGCCGACTTTCTAGGGAATATCGGTGGTTAGTTGTTAGAGCATGGTGCTGCAGACTTCCGTATTGTGGGTTCGAACATGACTCACACTTGTGTTTCTGGGATCTTTTCTCTAGAGTCACCTCTCAGCCATATGTTGGACTGACTCAACACTATAGTGTTTTAGATTTCCTGCAAAGATAGTTACCATATTATGAATTATGACCGTAAATGGAGAATAAGTGCTATTTCCGAATAAGATGAAAGAGCACTACTCTCGATCCTTGACATGGTGGGTGACCGGCCAGTAATTGTTGATGTTTTCGCTCAACTTCAGAATGAAGGAGCACCATATTCTACTGAGTGCTGATGGTCCGGATAGGAACGTGCTCAAGTTTAAGCCTCCGATGTGCTTCAGCGCCGAGAATGCCGAAGAACTGCTCAGCGAACTCGATGTCATATTTACCGAGATCGAAGATACGCGCAACGAGAACATTAAGCTCCCAGTGTGCCGCTCGGCTAATGGCAAAACCGACAGACTGGGATCGGAGCCAATCAGCAAGAAGAAGAAGGTAGCGGCGTAAAGCCATTGGCTGACTTAAATATTTGAATTTATGGTTGGTGATATTTTCAGTTCGGAAATTGTTAACCATTATTTACGTCTCTCAGTTAGTTTTGTTTTCAGAACGTTTATTGTAAATTATTGTACAAAAATGGTCTTTATTGTACAAAAATACTTGTACAAAAATGGTCCCCTCTCGTGGTCGAATGGATTATTTCGTCAAATCTGTCAATAATGTAGTGGGTCAATGTCTTGTCTTGGTGGTCATTGTAGCAGGGCCATTATTACATTTGAAACCTTACCTGGGTGAACATTGTGCAAAGGTGATCACTGACTAAAATGGTAACAAAATCATAAGGAACCTAAATTGACAGTCACTTCAGTGAGATGGTCATCGAGTGGGGTTTAACTGTATACGTGTTTGCATTCGAACAGTCTAAATATTTTAGGACAGAAAAAAAGTTGAACCAATTTCAATTGTAACGAGTACAAAGGGATTCTGTTAGATTTAAAACAAATAGTCAGGTTTTTGACAGAATTGAGATTGGAGCATTGTTATTAGTTTTTAGTCTACGCGTTTTTGTTGTTTAGTTTTGTTGTTGTTGTTGTTACTGCTGGGAAGAGCAGGTGCCCAATAGTCAGATTAATTACGTTAGCCGATCATTTTGTTTTTATCTACTTGTCCAGTACCTGAAACTATTATGTTTTAGAAATCTTAAAATAGCACGTATCTTGTCAGTGAAAGAAATAATGAATTGTTGATTGTATTGAGTCATGAGGATAATTTTATTTTACAATACCGCAACAATATGTTAGCAATTATCGGGCCTCGAATTTGTCAACGAAAACGATCATTCTCGTGATTCGTGTAATTCCGTTGAAAGGTTGGAAACAAAGATTGTATAATGCCAAAAAATACGTCTAAAACAGGCTCGGGTCTGAATTATAAATGTGTGTGTGTGTGTGGATAGTAATCAGTCTGAGAAATATTTCTATCCATACTAGACAAATGAATAACGTAAAGTTAAAGTTCTGTATAAAATACAATATTTTTATTGTCATTTGTGGAAAGATAAAACCTTTACTCATAAATTGCTTGCGCACACACACACACAGGTTTGTCATCCATGTGTATACTAAGCTAAACTCACTTGTCCCCAAATATTATTTGCTGTTGAAAGTTCATTTGGTATAATCCACAAAATTATCTTACTTTGAATATTTTGTAACGGGTAAATTCACATTGGATTTGTTCAATCTCTGGATTCTCTGCTAGTTCATAGATGTCTAGAGATGTTCTATCTAATTAAGTACATGACACATCAACTACGTTAATAGTTGGATGTCTGGCTTCTACGTAAAAAATGATGTCATTACTTTTACTCCAACGTTCGCCAAATTGTACCTATGTACGCCTAATAAGGGAAAAATGGTAGCAAACACAGTTATATTTGACATGTCTATTTATAACAAAACTTATAGGAAAAACGTCACCTTTATTATGTGTCCTATTTGGAACCAAGAATGTGATCCAATGGTAGACATTACGCCGCATGTTGGTGTAAACTCCATGAACTATCCACGTGATTATTGTCTAAATAACAATCACACCAGTGATAATATAGATGTCATACTTCCAGGGCCGTATTACCTATTAGGCTGAAACCCAAGGGTCCCGCGGGTACTAGGAGCCCATCAATTTGTTATTGTTGAAACATTGTTACCAGCGACCTAGGACTCCAAATGTTAAAGGCAATTTGCACACTGCGCTGTAGTGATATATATATATATATATATATATATTCTCAATGAAGTAGGCCTACAGGAGGGGTTCCCGAAGTACCTAAAAGCTTAGGGCTCGGGCCATGATATAATATGGCCCTCCATAATACTCCAATTTATGCCCCCAAAAATCGGATGAGTGTTGGATTGAAATTGCTAACCGAACTACCGCGGACCTGGCTGAAGGATGGTAGTTTATTTGTGTGATTTTTAAAACTCTTGGCAACACGGTAACAGAGTAAGTATAAGTCAAGTGGCAATGTTAAAGCAAGGTCGGGCCATACTGAGCTATAAGAGTGACGTAAGAGGAAAAAAGTCGACGCAGATCAAAAGGACATCAAGATCCTGAAGAAAAAGGGCCAACAATAAATGGTTAATATCATTTACGTCATCAAGAAAGTCGTCAGTTCAGCTTTCTTTGGGCCACATTTTCTAGCGCAGAAAATGATCTTTGTTTTCACGTTGTTAACATTTTATTCCTGACGTTTTTTAAAGATATTACAATTACTTGTTCGGACGGATTGTATTTTGGTTATGTCACCGGAACAATGATTTACTGTAACATAAACTGCAGCCTGTTGTCTAAAGTCAGAATTACAGCCAATTAATTACGGATATTTGACGCACGGGTTATAAATATCTTCGAACGACTACGTTGATATAGCGCGCGGGATTGCGTAATCGTATCCCAGTACGTATTACCTGTGTCGTGCGAGATGTTTCAGCCTTTAAAAAGACTTCCGCCTCGTCGTAGGAATTTCTTAGTGTTCGTTGAGGTGTTTCCCGGTCAATTATTCTGGATGTGAGCGAGGTTAAATCAAAGCATACACCATTCACATAATATGTTTTAAGTCAACCTCTTGGTTTGTACTATAATACAGCCAGATTATTTGAGTTTAATTAATATTTTGTTGACACCAATCTCCAGGTGATCAATTTACGTTTTTATGTATGTAGTAAAATACAACGAACCGGAAACTGTGCCGGAGCGAGAGCACGGATTTAACTGAGAACCACTAAGAATGCTTTAACTTTATTGATTTGAGCGAGGTGCTGAAAACTGCAAAATATTTCTATCTGAAACCGACTTTCTGAAACCGT
Source organism: Paralvinella palmiformis (assembly GCA_025642065.1). Classification (NCBI taxonomy): domain Eukaryota; kingdom Metazoa; phylum Annelida; class Polychaeta; order Terebellida; family Alvinellidae; genus Paralvinella; species Paralvinella palmiformis. Next base: position 273,375 of record JAODUP010000891.1, on the reverse strand, counting down.
TCCCTTCCGGAATTATAATTATGAAAGTCCGAGAAGAACCATACTACTAAAAGTGCATAAATATCTGATGTAGACAAAATGTTTACCACAAACACATATGTTCAAATGGGAAGGACATACCGATGCCTAGGTCAGGAGTTTTTTTTCTCTGACGATGCAAGTGTGTAAAGAATTGTTAAATAATTTCTCTGGCCTTTTGTCGGAATCTCTCAATCCTCACTCTAAAGGAAGGTTCAGCCAATTGTCTAGATTTTAATCTATATAAATAAAAGGGAATGTGTTGGTGAGTGAGTGTTTTCTCGGCGCTCTTCAGATCAAGGACATGTGGCCGAGATGATCGAATGAAACATCTCACAGACATGAGATCTATTTCGTTGGGATTCTATCTCACGATCGCCGTCTTGCAGATATATGTATGGCACACTGCCCTAAGAATTAACTGACGTTTGATGGTATCATTATTAATTACTATATTTTAATGATCTTCGTTCTACACACACGCACAACGTGAGAGAGAGATGGTGTGTATGATAGAGAACATTAATAAATCACGCCCCATAAATAATGACCCACATATATAGGTCAGCTTCTTACTCATGACGTCGTATTGGTGTGGCTATCTGTACATCAGCGCGTGTCGCAGTGAAACAAAATCCACAATATATATATACTTGAAGATTATAGGACTCTACTAGATAATATCTTTATAGCTGACGTCTGATTTAGACAAGTTGAATACTCTGTTATTAAAACCATCTAAAGGCATAAAGAAATAGCACTCAGCTAATGTTAGGTAATAATTGACGTCGGAAAATCTATAATAAAAAAGGCGTGGAGGTTGCTGCTCCTTTGAAAGACCCGGACTTTGCCAGTCAGTAATTTTTCTGTTACAACAAGAACATCAATGTTCTAGGCCTGAATATTATTGGCAATTTGGTTGTTAGTGTGTGTGTGTGTATTTGACATATATATGCATGTTAACAACAAAGCTCTTTCCCCCCAATATCCGTAACTTGGTTAGTACACACACACATATATATATATAGTTCTTGTTTTATAAAAGAAAATGTTTTATCTAGAACTACAAGTATCTTTACCATGTATTAAATCACTTAAAACATACGCTTTTATAAGCATTTGTTATAAATTAGAACAAATTGGAGCTTTTTGCAGACTCAATCTTGTGTAGAATAAGACTTCCCCCACCGTCCCCCGATTTTTGAATGTCATAGCTCGTCCCATGTAGCCGCAGACTAAATGTCTTCGTGTTGGCATACACGTACATTATAACTTGTTTTAGTATAACATTGAGCCATTTTGTCACGCCCGATTATCTGGCACCCGTGTAACAGATGTGTTATAAAGAAGAGAGTTGTAGTAATCAAGTCTACTAGTAATGGGTGCTGTAGCAATGGTTTTGGCGGCTGAAAAAGAAATGTGGTGACGAATATGGCGAAGGTCACGAATATGATACAAGTAGATATATTTCATTTGTCACCGACATGGAACAGGATTATAAATCTGACCTGGAAAGAATAATCCAGAATTTAACATTAACTAGGGCATAAAAGGTCACAACGGTCTTAAATAGGTAATAGAAAACATTGGACTATATTGATTTGTAATTGATCCAAATGTTGATAAAAACATTAATTAAGCGTATCTACAGATGGATAAAGGGTGTTTATCCAAATGTGTGTGTTAGGGTACATGTAGAAAGGCAACAGGCACTGAGCATTAACATATCTAAACATCCTTCGAAACCTACCTCCATAAATCTGAATACAACTATACATACATTAATCTAAAAATAAAATGTTCCATACCTCCACATATTGATAAATGTGTGCGTATAGCTAAGCATGTGTCTGGTCTACTCATCAGCCTGTGGGAACTAGCTAATTCGCTTTTCGTACGCGACAAATATGTCACGCCCACAAGAAAGCGGCTACATGCAGGCTACGTACAAAAAGCGGAAGCACGTAAAAAACATACCAATTGATACCACAGCTCGCAACAAACAACACGTGCGTGTGGTTCAATGGTGACTTGCTACATACATATCATAAACTATTTTGACACCACAGTTTACATTCAACAGTAATTTTCTGTGGTCCAAAAGAAATCTGCATATAAAACATTTCGACACCTCAGATGCTGACCTCGGCTTTGTTCTGGGTTCAAATGACTAAATAAATCCTACCTATATGAACCATGTATATCGATACACGTCCGGCGTCGAAATTAAGCCTTTTATATACCCTCAGCGTGTTAACAAACATTACAGTTTGTTGACCACGTGAGATAATGTACACTAACTCAGTATGGAATCATTAAGTGATTTAGCTAAAATAAAAACAATAAAAGAGTAGCAATACTGCACAATGGATTATTACTGGACTAGAACGAAATATCGTCTCAAACCTGATTAAATACTATGATTTACTCGAACCTAACAGCTAATCCTCATACGTTTCCGTTGTTTGTATATATATGTGTGTGTGTGCAGCCGGCGAAATCAAATTATTCTAAAAAGTGTTTGGAGGAGCACTGATTACTTTCCCAGGATGTTTATTCCGCTATGAATGAGTGATATATAATATCCTGAAAAGTATTTTCAGTGTATTACTTACGGAGTGTACCCGGAACTAATAAACAAACAACACCTTTTATAAATGAATAATTATAATTTTCAAAACCATTTCATTTCCTGCAACATTTTAATATCATTCAATCTAGGTATGTCGACTCAACAAGTATTTAGTTAATAGATTGTATTTATAAACTGTACTCGTCCACGACAGGAGCGATTAGACTGAGAAAAATGGATTTTGTGGACACCGCCACCTGGTGTTGATTTTTGTTGTTGTTGCGTTGTTATTGTTGTTGTCACGTTATTGTTGATGGTGGTGTCTATCCGGAGTATTTCAGGAGAAGTGGAATGATGATGTCTGGTCGAAGTGTTGATTTTCTGATAATAAATGTTGCTGGTTCGAGATCTGTCTCAGAGTTTGAAGTCCTCGGGGATGAAATAACTTTTTTATTTTCTTCGGTACATCGGGTGGACTGGGCAGTTGAGCAGATAATATACCGAGTTATATGTTCGTTGATAGTGAGGGTAGAGTGCTAGGGATGACGGACGGGTTAAATTTCGTGTGTATCACCGGAAGCGCAGTCGTCTGAGTTGGATGTCGGGCAAGCCTGTTCTTAAAGGAAGACTGCTCGATTTTCATATAAATAAATGACGCTTTTATTTACACTATATTGTCAATCATCACAAAAAAGTTATTATCAATATGTTTATGTATAAAAACCGCTGTGTTATAATATTGTTTTCGTGCATGGAAGACGATATGATTTTCTTCAGCAACTTTACTTCGAAATCGGCGCCATTTATTCTATCGACCTTGACTTTTCCTTGTGACGTCACCAGTGCTTAGCTCTCTGAATCGATCTCGTTTTAACATGATCTAATTTAAAATTGCATTTAAATGACACTGGCTTCAAGCTAAAGGTTGATACTCGAGAAACAAGGAGAAAATGAATAATCAGTATACATATAATGTTTTGGTAGAATCCTCAAATCTATTCAGAAAAAGGTGTAAACAATACTACCAGTCATATTCTCTGTGCGTGCACACACACGCGCGCCCATGTCAATTACAGAAAACAGCATTCCAGTATAGAAATCTACGACTTTCGGTTGTTTGCTTCAATTTTTAATTGTCATGTTAATACTTAGTATATATCAACAATGTGATAATTTTATATGAGAATGACGACAATTGCATGGAAAGTCTTGAAAATAATAATCATGGGCCCAATTTCAAGTAACGGGTTAGCTTATAAACATGGTGGCACCAAGCCGTTAATTGATCATATATATATATATATATATAGGCCCAAGACTATATTCTATAGCTGTGTCGAAGCAACTAAAACCCCGTTAATTAATATTTACGATATTCTCTTAGATAGATTGAACTCAAATTTATTGTCTCTTGGGCCCTACAGGTGTTGAAACTACTAACATGGTTTGAGAAAAATATTAAATTTTTTCTTTTGGTTTATTTTGTCACTGTTCTTAAAATTCATACAATTTCTCATCTGTCCCCTTGCTATTATGTCAGAAGTGGTTTGCCAACGTTCGCGTGGAGTTGATAGGAGCAACGATCACAACAAAGTAACCAAAAGGTAGGAACAATACCATTAACAAGGAATGTGAATGAAACATCCCTGACAGTGTTGACATTAATTGTTAACACAAAGTCTTCTTATGGTAGCACAAGTTGAATAAATGTCGAATAAAGCCCCCGGGTCTCGACGATCTAAATCAGTATTTACATCTCCTTCGATAGTGATGTTGTTTCTATTGTAACTTTTCACTTGCATCCATAACTGCATCTGGGCGCCTCCCTGGTTTAACTGATCACTACCACCTGAGTTCGAATCTCGGCGTAGGCATATCTGAAGGATGTTTCATCTTTGACTTCGCTTCATCACATTTGGAGTGTGCAAAAAAGTGGCCGTAAAACGTCAATCATTACCATTATCCATAATTTCATTCAAATTTATATTAACTGCTCAAAACTAAATATAAACACATCTTTGATGATTACATAATACACTCTTATATGGGGATGCAACCAAGATTATGATCCACCACTTGATATAATCAAATATCTCTTTAGCTAAAACCGCCTTGTGGTTAGGCTTTTGCGATTTTTTACCACATTAACACTTACATATGGTGTTACTAATATACTGGAACCAAAATTGATCCAGAACTTTGCATAATTGATATATATATATATATATATATATATATATATATATATATCAATTATGCACACTGACTGTGGCACCCCACGTGAGCATTTAACCAATTAAAATGGTCTGGATACCATGGGCTACACCAACAACACGGTGAGACCACCACATAACATGCCTGTAATATATATATAGAGATATTGCTATTTAGGAATTTACCCCCGTTCAATGTTTAGAACAGGCAAAACAAATTAAATCTTGACAATCCTACTTCACAATCCTACTTGGAATATAAACTACTCGGAGTAGGCAGTCTGGTAAAAAGTATAAGGCCAAAAAAGAGTCGGAAAAAACGGAATTGGAATTGAAATGTTTGGAATTGATAAATTTGATGTGGAAATGAAATTAACCAAGTGGAATTGGAACTGACTGTTCTGACATCTTATTTGAACAATCGTGCGTCAAATACGCATTGAATAATAAACTGTGGATGCTACACGCCAATTGGGTCATTCTGGTGGATTATTGAACATATCCTTGCACAAAACATAAATATTGGCCCGAATTATGTGCTAGAAGCGGATTACAAATGTGGAAGTTAACGATTAAGGATATAGATTTTTAAGATGAGCCGAGGAATGAGGCAATATAATTTGGATTTTCACCTGACATAAATAGCAATCAACCAATCAATTATATAGCTTTGTCAAATAAAGCCCAGAAAATAATGATGGATATTGTACAAGATTATATAGCTGAATCATAAATTCATGTCTTGTCTTATAAAATATCTAAGATATTTTATCAGATGCACTGAGAAGCTAAAAGGTTATGTATGAAAATAACAGTAGCTTGCAGTACATTATTGAAAGTGGTTTATATATATATATATATATATATATATATATATCCAATATAGCCATATATATAGGTGGGAACCAAGCATGACGAACACGAGATCAACTTTATAAAAACGGCAGATGTGAGAAAGCAATGGACTTAATCTATGAACAGTACCCCAGTATCATCAAGCCGAATACATACATACATATGTACATACATGCATAGATACATACATCAGTTCCATGCCAGATGCCCCAATATGTCAACTGCGTCATTTCCAGAGATTGCAGACAACCAACAAGACCGATCCATTATCCCCAGGATCCAGATTTTCTTCGATGGCAGAGAGAAAATCCCAACCGACGGCTATACACACCCACGTCACACTGAAGACCATTTCAAGCACAAATACCACGTGACATTCCCCCATGAAAAACGAGACCGTCAAGAATACTAAGGCCCGGAAAACGATATATGATCTACTTCGGTCCTCCATCGCTTTCACAGTGATAAGCAAGTGAGACGGTACTGTTGATAAGTACCGAGATCCGGGACGCCGCCCTGGGCTCGGACGTCCGTTCGTCCCGGATCTCGGCCATAGCTAAGTTCTCTCAAAACTCCGAACTCATGTGGTCTTGAATCTACTTTATTCCTCGACTCAAAGCTGTACAAAAGCTATACACTCCTCGAAATTATACACTCCAGCACCACCACTAGAACTCCAACAAATCTACAAAAATCCAAATATATTTAGGGAATTGTCCCATCGGGATCGTCAGCGTTGTTGTCTGGTAGACCCCGTACAAGTCAGTCACCTGGTCCAATCACCACTGACTTGGCTGAGTCGAGAAAAATCCCCCACTAAAACTCCTCCCACACATACAAACGGTATATAAAGGGGAATTCAGCGTGTTGTCCAGTGGAGACTCGCATGTCCCTTACTCCAATCTCCGCTGACTTGGCTGTACCATTACAAACATTCATTAACAAAGCTTTCACACATTAAACCCACACTACGAAAACATCAATAGGGTACAAACCCCGGGCTATGACATCTACACCCGTGCGATCCCAACAACCAGTGAGCTCCGGTGGCCTAGCGGTTAAGCACCAGGCACTTGGTGCCAACAATCGCAGGTTCGAACCCCGTAAGAGGTCGAAACTGCCGTCTCCACTGAATTATTTAAAATAAAGGGGACGTTAAAAACCCCTGAGGACGTAAACACTCTGGCAGTGACCACCCTCAGGGTATTTCGGCTCCATCTTTAGGTACTGCTCCCCTGTGAGTGGTGGGAGAGGAGATTTCTCAACTCACTGGAACACAGAGGCTGTGCTGATTAAGCGACAGCCTGGGGATTCTCCCCGAACAACAAAACCTAACCAACAACCGGCCAACAATCGCCAAGCAGCACGGAATGGGTGACCACCAACTTCTTTCGCACATCAATAAATCGGAGCACTATGATTTCACACCCATTTGACCTCAGGATAACCGGCCATGACTTTACATTGTTGCCTTTGTTAAAGTAAACTTACATACGAGGCATTGTTTAAAGATGACGGGAAACGAAATGTCACATTTTGAAGTAAATATAACGTAACAAACAATTATTTTATTCCCTGTCAGATGCACTACCACACTCAAAACAATTCTAACCACCAGCTCTCATATTTCCATCAAAATGATCCCAAAATCCTTAATTTCCGAACTTTCACGAGGCATTGCTAGTGTGTACTGCACTCGCTAGGTGTTATTGTGTGACGTCATCTTTGCCAAACATCACGTAGTGCCAAACTTGTTAACAAGTGTCTTGACCAGTTGACAGGCAAAATGTAAGATTCCGACGAAAGTTTTAACATTCTCAGGGATATCGAACCCTACAACTTTAAACCACTAGGGAAAAGGGTCAAAGACAGTATTAAATGTGAGGAATTACCTGCAGCAAGTGCAGCCAGAGCATGTATAAGCACACCTCTGCCGCCGACACCTGGCCCCGGTCTGCAACAAGAGTTGGATTGATGTGTATTTTTTCATAATTTTCGGCGGTTGTTTTTGTTTTCAGCCTGGTTTTGACGGCACTTACACGTCAGATATAATCATTGGTATTTGACGTATGTTTCTTTGCACAATTGTATGCGACACAATACACCATTTTATATGTTTAATAAAGACAATATGGAACACGTAGCACAAGTCAAACAAAGCCATGTGGAGTGTTTGGAGTCTTTGTTTGGCAAAGATGACGTCACATTCCGATGATTCTCGACTAAAGTTTCGGCCATGGCAGATGCTAGCAAAGCAAGTTTTAAAACAACTGTAACTTTATTTCTAGGAAAAAATTCAAATATATCTCTGATTGAAATTTATTTTAATATATATCACTAACATTTTGACTAATTTGGGAAATCTTTTCCAGTGACCTTTAAAAAGAATTAACTGTTGGGTTGATTTCTGCTACAAATATTGTTTCCGGTTTTATTTTTATTGTGAAGAATTAAACACTTTCTACGTCTCAGTTCCTATAGCTATAAATGTGATAAAGCGTATTTGTAATATCAATGTTGGTGTTCAAAATTCAAGCAAGTTCTTATATTTCGTTTTCCAGACACCCAGTGAATGTTTAAGGAACTATCTCACGACAATGTTGTTCATACGAATGGGTGCGCCGGGTCTGGGTGTCTTATCAATGTACATAGATGTTGTATGATATCTGAATGCAATAAATCTGAATCAATTATTGGATTGTTCTTCTTTTTCATGCTGTATGTGTATGTGAATAAAAGAGCAATAGATATATAGTGATATATGTTGATTTTGTTGTTTGTAATTAATTGTGTCACACAATTATTATTACAAGTTGTTGTGTATCTTTGATGAATTTATGATATAAAAATATATTTTAATATGGTGTGGCATTGAAATGAGTTTTTTGTAAGAATGCTAACATTTGGTATACACGTTTCAGCTGATATTCACGATTCGTCATAATTTTGCGAACCTATTTTTGAAGGCTCGCTTTGTAATACAATGTTTCAGCTGCAGCCAACTGTTTCCCAAAATTAATTTTAATACATTTTTTAATCCCATTAGCGATACCAACTTTGAAAATAAGCCTTTTGCTCAAGTTGAACAAGATCTTTGTTTATTGAATCGAAGATGGGGCACATCTCCACCTCTGTGGAAGCAATGAACTTAAGTTGTCAGCACATGTCTGCGGACGCAGTGAATTTTGTCCACACTTATGCACTGTGTATTTGTTTCTCATATTTTGTGCTACAATAAATTGTATCTTTATTTTAAACTTTTACTTCTATTTTTACTTCAATTATTTTAGAAAGTAGTTTTACTTTTGACTCGAGTAGATTTGTATAAGTTTACTTTACTTCTACTCAAGTAATTTTGAAGAGGCTTACTTTTACTTCTACTCAAGTACAAAATAAAAGTAGTTCAGTCACCCCTGGTTGTGTGGCGTGAAAACAGCTATAAATGAAAATATTTGACAGTTGGTCTAGTTAAAGGTAGCTCGACGTAAACAAGGCGATCACTTTAAAAACGTTATGATCCCATTCTTTGAAGTGCTGCCACCTTTCGTGTTGGCCCAGCAACAAGTATAATGAAGATAGGTTCGCGAGTGGGCGCATCATCGGTACACGAGCAGACTAAATGTATCCTTTTAGATGATAGAAATATCGGCATTTATATATAATGGAACAACGACAAGAACAACAACCAAAATCTCTCGTAGAAACATCATCATTATCATCATCGTCGTCATGGAAAAAGTAGTGGCATTATCCCAAACATGATGTATTTAATTTATTCCGTAGAATTGCGATTTTAGCCGTCAGTGTATGAGATAATGATTGATTATGATGAGTGTTTTACGGCCACTTTTGTCCAAAGGTAATGAAGCGAAGTCAGTGTATAAGAACGATATTAATATACATCCTGTCTAAGTATTATTAGTATCGATTAGATTGTGATAAAATTAACAAACAGATTTTTGCTGAACGACATATTAATTATTTAACCAAGAAACAAATATTTTTCCGTGTAGCACGTGTCGTTTATTGGACTCTCATTGAGTCATCTTGTCTAGTACTATAGATACAGTTGCATAAAATAAATTATGTTTTAAGGCATTAACTATAACATGAGAATTACTAACCGATATGATCAGATGAGCGAATGGTTAAGTGAGTGTTTTGTTCAACTACGTCACGGGTCACATCTGTGACAGTAATCAAAGGGTCAATGTCATATGGAGACGTTCCACAGATACAGGTAATTGTATGGTGGGCGATTTAATGTTGAGTATGTAAGCGATTTTTATAACAAATGACAAACAAACGATAAGTCTGCCGAACATCCATTAATTTCAGCCACAAAACGCCGACAGGTGGAGCCACGAAATGCAATATTCCCCAAATTACCAGTATGCGCGCCATTCCCCATCTTACCATACTATAAACTGCCAGATACATGTATTGCTGTTGAGGTATTTAGCCTTGCCGCTGGTCACACCTGGAATATCTATATTTGAGGGCTGACTGCACGAAGAAACAAATTCGACAAACACAGCTATGTGTTTGATTCGAACGTTCAATATAGAGGTTTTTAGACCAATGCACGAACAATTGACATATATAAACCATTTAACCTATTTTACTCGGGATCAAATCAGGCCTATGTACCTCGAAATCAGCTCCTACATTGACATGGTCTGTTTATTTTAATTTTTATAGGGTGTGCTGGAAGACGACCCTAGGGTCAAGCATCTCCTGGAGCATACTTAAGGATGTAATCATTATTTTGTTCAATTGTATCACTTTTTTACTTTTATGGGATAGCTGGTTATGATGCTCTTATATAATATAATATAATATAATTCAATACAATACGGGCGCCTCCTTGGTCTAACTGGTAGCGCGTTGGACCACAGAACACTACCACATGAGTTCGAATCTCGGCGTGGGCATATCTGAAGGGTGTTTCATCTTTGACTTCGCTTCATTATCTTTGGAGGTTGCTCGGCTCATTAAGCCATTTAGCCTTAACTCGAGTTATTAATTGTTTGTAATATTCCTTATGTTCTTATAAATGAAGACAGCTGAAGAAGAATAGATTTGGTTGAATAAATCTTCGGAAATATATTTTATTTGATGACATAATTTCTCTTGAAATTTGCTTACAGTGTTATTAACTTGATTTTTATTCAGGCAAAACATATATTTACTACATCTATTATCTGTAATATTATAGTGTTCCGTGTTTCAAGAGGTGCATTGTTTAAACAAATAAATACAATAAAAATATATTTTCGAGAGGTTTTATGCCAGTTATTACCAAACCAACTAGAGTTACTCCATCCTCTGCTACACTGATTGATCATATCTACTCGAGCAATATTTCGGCATCATCCAAATCGGTTATAATCATAAACGGCGTAACTGATCACTTTTTAACGTTTCATAAAGTCAAGGCAAGAATACCGCATCCTGGCAATATCTCGATATGCAAAAGAAAAATAACACAAACTAATATTATTGAATTCAATCGTTTCTTGGGGCCCACATCACAAATAGACTATCCAAACCAAGCTTTCACTGGATTTATTAATATTTATAACACAAATTTGGAATTGGCCTTTCCACAAACGCGAACAATAAACAACAGTAAATACATAAAAAGAGAGCTTATTACTGGCTTACTGTTGTCATCTCGCACGAAAGCTAAATTACTCTGCAAGAAACTTAAATTGCCAACCGAATCAAATACTCAAAATTATAAGACGTATATAAAGGTATTTAATCAATTAAAACAAAATATCTTACTATAAAGACACCCTTGAATCAACAAGATTTAACATATAAAGGACATGGACTATTCTGAAACAAGCCATACGTAAATCTAATGATAAATCAAGTTTCCACAATCGTTAAAATTAAAGACGAGTCCGTAACAGACTGAGAATTCATTTCAGAATCTTTAATTCTTTTTTTGTGTGATGAAATTGGCATTTCTACCAGTCAGTGTGTACCCTCATCAAACAAACATTACACAGAATATTTAACTACTAATGTCTCCAAATAGTATTGAGCCCATTGGATCGGAAAAAGTAATGGAAATGATAAAAAAAAAACTTAAACCCAAATTAAGTAGCGGTCATGACAATATTTCAAACAAGTTGATGAAGGGTATAATTCATAATATCTACAATCCTTTGACTCATATAATAAATAGATCATTTACACCAGGTACAGTCCCAGACGAACTTAAAGTAGCCAAAGTTGTACCCATTTACACATCATTGGAAATGAATAATAATGTTTAACAAAGTTATGGCTTTTCTTGATAGTAACAATATTCTATATAAACATCAATACGGCTTTATGGCTAAACATTCAACGATTCATCCAATACTCCATTTTCTAAATAACTATGCTCAATTTAATAATAAAAATCAGAAGGGATTTACCATATCCATATTTTGTGACCTGTCAAAAGCGTTTGATGTCATTAACCACAACATTCTATTGGACAACTAACGTTTATGGATTGCGAGGAATCGTTAATGACTTGTTCTCCAATTATCTTTCTGGTAGATCTCAATACACGGAGATTGTAGGTATTCAGTTAAATTGCTATGAATGTGAAGTCCCTTAAGGTTCTATTTTAACGCCACCACTATATCTTCTGTACCTGAATAACATCGCAAAGTCAACACTAAGCAAAATATTATCATGTGCCCACCACATATCACTATTCCTACAACACGCTAACATAACTTTTGAAACTAAATATATACTCTTTCGACCAACAAAGTAACATTGTGATACTACTGGCATGAATATTCATATAAACAATACTAAGTTAGAACGAATAGGTTCGGAATTCAAAGAGGTATCTCAAATTCCTTGGATTGTGGCTGGATGAACACATAACATGGAAATATCACATAAGACATGTAAATAACAAGATATCAAGGACTCTATTTGCAATTAAACAAGCTAAACATTTCTTATCCATTAAAAGTTTAGGAATGTTATATTTTGCTCTTATCTAATTATATCTTACGTATGGACTATTGACATAGGGTAATGTAAATAAATCTCTTATGCATAAAACTGAAATTCTTAAAAACCGAGCTCTTCGAACTAAAAATAAAACTCATTTTATCAGTCACACTGATCCATTGTTTAAAAACCTCAAATACTCAATATGTTTGCGTTTGCAATGTATGTATGCATAACTATCGAACAAAAAACTGCCTTGTTCATTTGACAACGTTTTCAAACAAAACTGATTTTCCTGAACATAGATTGACAAGAGAGTCTGATTTACTTATAAACGCCCACATTTATACACACATTCATACGAACAACCATACGCACATTTAAACCATTTACAAATTAAGAACAATTACGCACTCACGCTCACATTTATACACATATTCCTACTAACATGAACGCTTACATTTATACCGAATGGAAAATTAAAAACAATCACACACGCCCACATTTACACCCATACAAATAATACTTCCATTTTAACAAATAATAAATTTAAAACAATCACACACATACAATCAAGCACACGGAGGAGCATTGAGATAGATTGTTCTACCCATAAAACCTTCTCATCCACTCGCACATCTACACATTCGAGAATCTCAAATCAATTTCCGTGCTTTACATCCTGACATGAAATCATCAAACGAGGAACATCATACCTCTTCTGGTCAGTGATCATCTGGTACTCATTGCTAGCTGATCCCACGAGGGCACCTCCGTAGTCTAGTTGGTAGCGCCCTGGACCACACATTACTACCACCTGAGTTCGAATCTCGGCATGGGTGTTTTATCTTTGACTTCGCTTCATTAGCTTTGGATGTCGCTCGGCCCATTTAGCTTCAAAGCTGTTGAGTTGATTTTGGCTAGAACGGACGTGGCTAGAACGGACGTGTTTTGAATCTGCTGCTAAAATCGTAGAAACATACCATGAGGAACATGCAGTAGTCACCCAATACGACAAAATATCGGATCATTCACACATAATTAATAGACAAAGTGAACAAAAGTGCGATATTTCGGAAGAGATTGCTACGTATTTCACCATAGGCAATGGCCATATTGTAACTTTGTAATAACTCATGATCAACTCAAACCACCATAACAAGCGTACGCTGTATCGTGTTACCTGTGTAAGTGACCAACTTGTATAGTGTACGTGTGTTCCTCCGTAAACAATATGGGAAAGCCAAAGAAAATAGCGGATAAAAAACAAGCAGATACGACAATATTGAAGGATAGACCAGATGATATACCTGAAAGCCTTTGGATATTGCTACATACCATAAAGGAGAACATAAAAGGTTAAATTAAAGCACTGGCCAGTAAGGTGAGTGGAGTGATTCGTTTGAATGTAGAACTTAAAGAAAATGTTACATCTCTTGAACAGATGCTGGGATCACTTATAATCTTTATCGATGATATATTGACGCATAATGTTTAACAGTTTGTTTTTGAAACTTCACCGTATCTAAGCCCCCTTCAAGTTGATGGTCCATGAGACCTTAGTTAGTTATATTAGCGGTCGAATACAGGTAGCCTATTTTAGACGTAAATCACTCGGTACATAAAATAATATGAAATATTATAAACACATAAATCTTCGCATATGCCTCTGATATTATATTGAATCGTAGTTTACAATGTAAATAAAATACGTTGAATTAATAATTCCCTAGTAAGTTTTGGTTGACTAACCACCGAAATGTGTTGTTAAAGGTATATGCCAAGGCGTACAATGAAACTGTTAATTAACCTGGATATCATTACTGTATTTAGTTTATTTCGATACAGTGTATTGTATACTAGTTTGTTTGTATGCATGTATATGTTTTAACATGTTGCACGTTTGAAAATTGAGAAAACATAAACTCTTAAAATCTTTCTTCTACTCCTACTTAAATCTGATCGATATTCTTGGCTTCCCTTGTATGTTGGCGGCGTACACGCTGTTTTCTGCTTCACTGAAGCAGCTAAAATGGTTTATGTTTGTGCTGCCAACATACCAGGTAACTATAAATTACTTTCTATGTGATTAATTCATGGAACGGCTAAACTGTGTTTTTGTCTTGATTTGATATTTTGTCTTGTATAATTATACTATTTGACTATGGATGTTTTAATTATGTTTTGTTTTATATGTGTAATTAGTCTACTGCGGAGTTATACGTTTCACCGCTTTGTCTGCTGTCCAAGGTGTGCTATTGAATATTTAAGTATAAAATGGAATTATAGGGAATTTAATGAGCATAAACCTAATCTTTTTATTTCAATCAAAACGATAAATTGAATATTGAAGATGATGATCACAACCTCAACTGTCTGTTAAATAACTATTATGATGACAATGATGGTGAAAATCCTCTGGATGCTTTCCACATTGACAGTAACTACTATGAAATCGAACAAATCAATACAACAGTATTGGAAAATACACAAAATTTCAAATATTATACAATGCATTTTAATGTTCGCAGTTTTCTAAACAAATTTAGAGAGCTGAAATAATCTCTCGATTCCACGATATAAAAATTAATATGCATTGCATAATGCTGTGTGAAACATTATTAACTGATAGCAACTATGTATTTTATACAATCCTGGGTTATAAATTAGTCTGCAGAAATAGACAGACTGGTTCACGAGGTGGTGTTGCTATGTACATCAGGGATGATTTAAATTACATTATCAGTGATGATATTTCTGTTAATATCGACGGTAAATTTGAATCAATATTTGTGGAGGCTCACTCAAAAACTGTAAATTGCATCTTTGGTGAAATATACCGAGTTCCTAATACCAGTGAAATATTATCGATTAGTTACTATGAAACGATTTTAAATAAACCCCAACATATTAAAAGGAGACATTGTGTTGGGAACCGATCAAAATTTCTATTACCTCAAATATAAAAATCAAGCACATGTTTCTGAGTTGATGGACCTTTTCCTAAATGCAGGCTTCTTATCTACAATTACAAAGCCAACCAGAATAACACACAGTACGGCCAATCTTATTGATAACACATACATAAAAACAAGTAAAGAAATTAAATTAGTATCAGGAATAATATTAAATAATACATCAGATCATTTACCAGTGTTCTTGTTTTCCGAAAATATAAATCCATGAAAACTGAGCCTTTAATCTTTGAGCACAGAAAATTCAATAACAACTCGTATCAACAAATTTGTGAGGCCTTATCAAAAATAGATTGGCCTAGTCTAAACTCAAGTGATGCTGAAACGTGTTACAACATAATTATAGATAACATAAATGATGTTATACAATATTTTGCACCTAAACATATAACCAAATACCTGCCAAACGTGTAATACCCGAACCATGGATAACTCCCGGAATCCTAAATTCATCAAAACACTTAGATAAACTTTATCAAAAGCAATTGGGTAAGAAAACGTGTATAATTCACCATCCGTGGGGTTTGTCTTCCATCAATGTTTCCTATCTAAAAGGACAAAATGTTTGTTAAAAATTCCTTATTTATGAAAGGTATTATAACATCAGATCCGTAACAGTTCAGCCATTTTGTTGTTATTTTAGGCCGCCAAACTTTGAGGTATCTAGATGTTTTTACACGAATTACCTCAAATGAGTCGGTTACTAATGGGATATTTCTGCGCTACTATATATATATATATATATATATATATATATATATATATATATATATATATATATGGGCGCCTCTGTGGTCTAGTTGGTAGCGTGTTGGATCACAGATCACTACCACCTGAGTTCGACTATCAGCGTGGGAATATCTGAATGGTGTTTAATCTTTGACTTCGCTTCATTAGCTTTGGAGGTCGCTCGGCCAATTTAGCCTACCACGTGCAGAAAAGCGGCCATAAAACATCAATCATCATCATCATCAAAATATATATATATATATATATATATATATATATATATATATATATATATATATATATATATATTATGAAATTAAACATGGATTCCAAATATTTAACAATAATCATACCTTTTACATTTTCCATCTGTAGGTCCGATCTGTATTCAAGACTATTCTGTTATACCGGCTGCTTTACACACTAGTATATTTTGGTGAATGTTTCTCTCAATTTTGACTGTTATGACCGTAATAATAGCATTCTCGGAGTTTTAATATAAGCAGCCCTCGAGGGTGAAGGGGAGGGGGGAACTCCACTCTGTTAGGAACATTCGAGTTTTAACTCTTATGTATTCAAATGACATATATCCTAGTCCATGAGGGAAGTGGATTACTTCTGAATTAGAAGTGGACTCAACACTAAATAAATACTAATCAACTTAAACCTAAATGATCGCTTTATTTACCAAACGGGGTTTGGGGGGGATAGAAACATCCTATTGAACTGAGATGATTAGGAAAAACCTTTTGGGAGAAATCGAACAAAAGTACCACCCACATCACCAATACGACAACAAGAGTCGTTCGGTGACAGCTCCGGTGGTCTAGCAGTTAAGTACCTCGTACTTTGTGCCAAGGGTCACAGGTTCGATTCCATCAAGAAGTCGAAGCTTTTCCACGGATTAATTAATCAGCTCACAAAATCGTGGGTGGCTGACCACGTTAAAAGGCGCTGGGGTTTTCACTGAATTGATGAAAAATAAATAGGTGAGGGCCTTAAAGATCCCCTGAGGACATAATACACTCTGGCAGTGACCACCCTCAGGGTATTTGGGCTCCATCTTTCCGGGCTGCTCCCTCAATAAAAGGGACCACACTGGAAATAAGTACTTACGCTTTCGTGTGCTATCCCTGTTTCACGATCATATATCATGAAACGAAAGAAAATCAATCAATCAATCAAGCACCTCATCGATAACAGCATATTATCGTCCCACCTATATTTGTGTAATATACAACATATACCATAATCATTGAACTACTTGGCAACATAATCTAGTTTGTTTGGGTTAAACTCCTTATTATTATTCATAGGAAGTTAAAACTGCGTTGCCATAACACAACCTAATCTTTTAGGAATCGTTGTGTAAGATGAACATTTTATAACACATTATAATGCTACTTTGGTAGTGACATTGTTGGGATACAAGTCACGATTAACATGACCATAATGTCCATAAGGCTGACCATGCTCGGAGGCTTCACAGGGATATATAGACAAAGACGTACTCTTTATTGACCCATAATAATATAGGAATTCTTGTACACATTGAGAGTACCTTAACTAATATATACGGACATTTAATGTACTTCTAACTCTAATTATAAATGGTGTATATTTTGATTACAGAGTAACAATGAATCGATTTATATTTTTGTTACATAAAATGAATTGAGTTTTACAAGGTAAGGTTTTTATAGCCTCGTTTCTTATCTCATATAAGAAAAATACTTGGATGAGTCTCCATGGAAACAACGCACTTAACTTTCTCCAGGACATATTTAATATACACATAATCTATACTCAATATGTCTGTTTTTGCGAATCCTGTTGATAGTTGCTTTATCAGCACAGCTAATAGTGGATTACCAGAAAGCTGTGTTATAACAAATTATACTTCACTGAGTTATGGAAAGTATTTCGCTATTTACATAGAATGAGTTCAGTAGTTCAAGGAAGAATAATCTTTGTTTACATTTGGAAACAACTGTTGCACAATTCTTTGATCGCGTTAGCTTCTTGCCATTGGTGCAACCAAGATATTTAAATGTTTCACATATTTTCACAGGATAGTCCGTTGGCCCAATAGATCCCACATTTTTACTTTCAGGATAAGTACATAATTCCTGATTATCACAAATGAAGTGAATTACTGTGACAATTACTATACTAAACAATAATTGTCAATAGAAAGTTTCTTATAAGAATAATCTGGTTAATCAGTCGACATAATACACACAACCTGTGATAGTTGTACAAGTGT
The DNA here is from genome assembly GCA_025642065.1 of Paralvinella palmiformis. Taxonomy (NCBI): domain Eukaryota; kingdom Metazoa; phylum Annelida; class Polychaeta; order Terebellida; family Alvinellidae; genus Paralvinella; species Paralvinella palmiformis. The sequence continues at coordinate 254,775 of JAODUP010000891.1, read as the reverse complement.
TAACTCATCTCCAGTATTATCATAGACATAGATCTCCACACATTTAACAATTAATAACAGTAATGCTCCAAAATTTTAAAATACTGCAAATGTCATGTCATAAACTTTCATTGCTCATCATGGTTACTAGTGAACTCATAATAGCCATTTAAGTATATATAATCACATCTAAATCAATCCACATTAGTATCACACGTGTATGGCTATGTATCAACTTCTCACATATTTGGCAGTTGACGAAAAATAATAAATAAACTGTAATAATTCAAACATACAACAAATAAAGTCAGTCCATTGCTCACTAACATATAATATAATAGAAACTGTATGGCATAAAATGTATTTTCAAATCATGGGACACATCAACAATAAATATTCAATCGCCATCACTCTCACATCCTGACACTATGGTTTCATCAGAACCCACATCAATCGCTGAAACGTGTTACAACATAATTATAGATAACATAAATGATGTTATACAATATTTTGCACCTAAACATATAACCAAATACCTGCCAAACGTGTAATACCCGAACCATGGATAACTCCCGGAATCCTAAATTCATCAAAACACTTAGATAAACTTTATCAAAAGCAATTGGGTAAGAAAACGTGTATAATTCACCATCCGTGGGGTTTGTCTTCCATCAATGTTTCCTATCTAAAAGGACAAAATGTTTGTTAAAAATTCCTTATTTATGAAAGGTATTATAACATCAGATCCGTAACAGTTCAGCCATTTTGTTGTTATTTTAGGCCGCCAAACTTTGAGGTATCTAGATGTTTTTACACGAATTACCTCAAATGAGTCGGTTACTAATGGGATATTTCTGCGCTATATATATATATATATATATATATATATATATATATATATATATATATATGGGCGCCTCTGTGGTCTAGTTGGTAGCGTGTTGGATCACAGATCACTACCACCTGAGTTCGACTATCAGCGTGGGAATATCTGAATGGTGTTTAATCTTTGACTTCGCTTCATTAGCTTTGGAGGTCGCTCGGCCCATTTAGCCTACCACGTGCAGAAAAGCGGCCATAAAACATCAATCATCATCATATATATATATATATATATATATATATATTATATATGGGCGCCTCTGTGGTCTAGTTGGTAGCGTGTTGGATCACAGATCACTACCACCTGAGTTCGACTATCAGCGTGGGAATATCTGAATGGTGTTTAATCTTTGACTTCGCTTCATTAGCTTTGGAGGTCGCTCGGCCCATTTAGCCTACCACGTGCAGAAAAGCGGCCATAAAACATCAATCATCATCATATATATATATATATATATATATATATATATATATATATATATGGGCGCCTCTGTGGTCTAGTTGGTAGCGTGTTGGATCACAGATCACTACCACCTGAGTTCGACTATCAGCGTGGGAATATCTGAATGGTGTTTAATCTTTGACTTCGCTTCATTAGCTTTGGAGGTCCTCGGCCAATTTAGCCTACCACGTGAGAAAAGCGGCCATAAAACATCAATCATCATCATATATATATATATATATATATATATATATATATATATATATATATATATATATATATGATAATTAAAATATTCCAAATATTTAACAATAATCATACCTTTTACATTTTCCATCTGTAGGTCCGATCTGTATTCAAGACTATTCTGTTATACTGGCTGCTTTACACACTAGTATGTTTTGGTGAATGTTTCTCTCAATTTTGACTGTTATGACCGTAATAATAGCATTCTCGGAGTTTTAATATAAGCAGCCCTCGAGGGTGAAGGGGAGGGGAGTTTTAACTCTTATGTATTCAAATGACATATATCCTAGTCCATGAGGCAAGTGGATTACTTCTGAATTAGAAGTGGACTCAACACTAAATAAATACTAATCAACTTAAACCTAAATGATCGCTTTATTTACCAAACGGGGTTTGGGGGGGATGGAAACATCCTATTGAACTGAGATGATTAGGAAAAACCTTTTGGGAGAAATCGAACAACAAGTACCACCCACATCACCAATACGACAACAAGAGTCGTTCGGTGACAGCTCCGGTGATCTAGCAGTTAAGTACCTCGTACTTTGTGCCAAGGGTCACAGGTTCGATTCCATCAAGAAGTCGAAGCTTTTCCACAGATTAATTAATCAGCTCACAAAATCGTGGGTGGCTGACCACGTTAAAAGGCGCTGGGGTTTTCACTGAATTGATGAAAAATAAATAGGTGAGGGCCTTAAAGATCCCCTGAGGACATAATACACTCTGGCAGTGACCACCCTCAGGGTATTTGGGCTCCATCTTTCCGGGCTGCTCCCTCAATAAAAGGGACCACACTGGAAATAAGTACTTACGCTTTCGTGTGCTATCCCTGTTTCACGATCATATATCATGAAACGAAAGAAAATCAATCAATCAATCAAGCACCTCATCGATAACAGCATATTATCGTCCCACCTATATTTGTGTAATATACAACATATACCATAATCATTGAACTACTTGGCAACATAATCTAGTTTGTTTGGGTTAAACTCCTTATTATTATTCATAGGAAGTTAAAACTGCGTTGCCATAACACAACCTAATCTTTTAGGAATCGTTGTGTAAGATGAACATTTTATAACACATTATAATGCTACTTTGGTAGTGACATTGTTGGGATACAAGTCACGATTAACATGACCATAATGTCCATAAGGCTGACCATGCTCGGAGGCTTCACAGGGATATATAGACAAAGACGTACTCTTTATTGACCCATAATAATATAGGAATTCTTGTACACATTGAGAGTACCTTAACTAATATATACGGACATTTAATGTACTTCTAACTCTAATTATAAATGGTGTATATTTTGATTACAGAATAACAATGAATCGATTTATATTTTTGTTACATAAAATGAATTGAGTTTTACAAGGTAAGGTTTTTATAGCCTCGTTTCTTATCTCATATAAGAAAAATACTTGGATGAGTCTCCATGGAAACAACGCACTTAACTTTCTCCAGGACATATTTAATATACACATAATCTATACTCAATATGTCTGTTTTTGCGAATCCTGTTGATAGTTGCTTTATCAGCACAGCTAATAGTGGATTACCAGAAAGCTGTGTTATAACAAATTATACTTCACTGAGTTATGGAAAGTATTTCGCTATTTACATAGAATGAGTTCAGTAGTTCAAGGAAGAATAATCTTTGTTTACATTTGGAAACAACTGTTGCACAATTCTTTGATCGCGTTAGCTTCTTGCCATTGGTGCAACCAAGATATTTAAATGTTTCACATATTTTCACAGGATAGTCCGTGTGCCCAATAGATCCCACATTTTTACTTTCAGGATAAGTACATAATTCCTGATTATCACAAATGAAGTGAATTACTGTGACAATTACTATACTAAACAATAATTGTCAATAGAAAGTTTCTTATAAGAATAATCTGGTTAATCAGTCGACATAATACACACAACCTGTGATAGTTGTACAAGTGTTAACTCATCTCCAGTATTATCATAGACATAGATCTCCACACATTTAACAATTAATAACAGTAATGCTCCAAAATTTTAAAATACCGCAAATGTCATGTCATAAACTTTCATTGCTCATCATGGTTACTAGTGAACTCATAATAGCCATTTAAGTATATATAATCACATCTAAATCAATCCACATTAGTATCACACGTGTGTGGCTATGTATCAACTTCTCACATATTTGGCAGTTGACGAAAAATAATAAATAAACTGTAATAATTCAAACATACAACAAATAAAGTCAGTCCATTGCTCACTAACATATAATATAATAGAAACTTTATGGCATAAAATGTATTTTCAAATCATGGGACACATCAACAATAAATATTCAATCGCCATCACTCTCACATCCTGACACTATGGTTTCATCAGAACCCACATCAATCGCTGTATTATAATCATCTATCACATATTGCTCTGCAAACAGCAGAATCGGTTCTTACTGGTTACCTAGGAGAATGTATACCGACGTTAGGCGAGGTAATTCCTCACCTTCGGTACCAGAACCAGTCATTCAAGTTGCCTTTATTGATTGCCAACGCTAACAATAGAGCCCCATTGTTAGGTCGTGATTGGATGAATTTTATTCACCTGGATTGGAAAAGTATTTTTCAAGTCATGTCACAGAGGCGTCCACGGAAGATAAATGAAATAATATCAGCACACCCATTAATGTTTAAGGATGGTATTGGTACCATTAAGCACTTCACAGCCAACGTCATGCTGAAACCACATTCAAACCCAATCTTTCACAAACCTAGATCGGTGTCTTATGCACTCAAGGACAAAGTGGAGCAAGAATTATATCGACTTGAGAGTAATGGTGTCATTGTAAAGGTGGAAAGAAGCAAGTGGGCCACCGCGATTGTGATCTGTGGATCTGTGGAGATTATAAACTCACCATAAACTAAGTCACGGAGGATACATGCTAACCGTTATCAACAGCTGAAAATATATGCGCAAATAGAGCGTGAAGCTCTAGAAAGCATCTATGGTGTTCAGAAGTTCCATAAATACTTGTGTGGGAGGAAATTTAATCTAATAACGTATCACAAACCTCTCACTACCATATTTGGTCCTAAAACGGGTATACCAGCATTATCAGCTCTGATGTTACAGGTATGGGCATTGATACTGATGGCCTATCAATACTCGATACAGTATAGGAGATCAGAAAATCACACAAACGCATATTATGTTATCGCATTTCCCAGTTGCAGAGTCTACTTTACCCACAGAGTTACAAGTGAATTATTTTACCTATACCAACGATTTACCCATTACTGCTCAACAGATAAGTGAAGAAACGCAAAAAGATAGAGTGCTATCACGTGTGTTAAACCATGTGCTAATTGGTTGGCCCAATTATTTGGATGATGATGAATTGGAGCACTACTTTCATAGAAAAGATGAGTTGTCCGTAGATTAAGGATGCATACTTTGGGGTGGAGGGTTAAGAGTTGTGATTCCAACTAAATACAGACGACAGCTGCTTAATGACTTGATGAGGAACGTCAAGGCATTGTTCGCATGAAGAGGTTGGCTCGAAGTTATCTATGGTATCCGTGTATAGACAGTGGCATAGAAAATTGTGTTGGCAGATATTTGCCTATCTTGTCGCAATACATAGCAACAGGCCCTTAAAAACCATTGAAGTATCCAAGTCATGTGTGGGAAAGACTACATATTGACTTTGCTGAATACAAGGCAACAACCTACCTTCTTGTAGTTGGCAGTTACTCCAAGTGGCTAGAGGTATTCCCTACTGCAAGTACTACCTCCCAGAGAGTCATCGAGATTCTTCGTAACTTGTTTGCATCAACGGACCAGTGTTTGCAAGCCGAGAGTTTTGCACAGGTCTTGAAGCTAAATGGTATCAAGCAAACATTGACACCACCATACCATCCAGCCAGTATTAGTTGTATTGAACGTTGTGTTCAGACGTTGAAACAAGGGTTGATGAAGTCTCTATCCGTGTCTCGAAACCAGCAGTTAGCTAATTACCTGCTGCTGTGTAGAGTAACTCCACATGCCAGAACAGGCAGGTCTTCAGCTGTTTTTGAAACGACAATCACATATCTGATAAAACCTGACTTGCGCAGTAAAATAGTAGATAAACAGTCACCAGGTGTATCTACTACGTTTAGACAACTTGAGTGCGGTGATAGAGTTCGAGTCCGAAGCTATCGAAATGGATAGGAAAAGTGGATGCCAGGAACAATCGTGAAACGATTAGGTCCACTTACGTATCTTGTTCGTGTAGACCAGGTGTACGCCATATTCATGTTGATCATCAACTAAGATCGGGTGAGACTATTTCAGATAACGATCCAGAATACGTACATAGACAGGTGATATCCACCGCTGCATCACCCAACTAAATACCAGTAACACTACCTGGTGGTATACCGCCTAATGCAAATCCATTTGTAAAACCAGTACAATCATATAGTTCTGATTCGCCGAATATCAATGTTGCCGAGGACAATGACACTCCCGATACACTAACTACTCCCAGACTCTATCCAGTAAGAGACAGGAAGCCTAAGAAGTTATTTCATCTGTAATTTCCCAGACAACTTGTTGTACATGTGTTTGTGCTCAGGTTATGTTTAAATTAGATTAGTTTTAGAATAGTTAGCATAGTCTCAACAAAAGAAATATAATTGTTAGCCTAATTATATTAGGTGTGGAGAGTGTCATGTATGCTACTTATAAACAATTATATGCTGTAGTGGCCGACTGCCATGTGTATATACATATACATTAGTCTATATAACTTGAGAATAAACAGTTCTGTTACACCGTTATAAGATGACCATTGTGATTTTGTGTATGTGCACCTAAACATAACAGTTGTGATCATGGAAATTTCCAGACCACAAATACAAAACATTTTAAAAACGTTTAAAAAGAAATAATTTTTCCAAATAATGTTATTTTAATGTTATCAAAACGTCATAGAATGTATGTGGATCTAGCATGTTTTATTACATTTTCTTGCAAATGTAATGTTTCTGCAGCCATAACATCGTAAATATTCTTTTATGTTTGTTTGCCTTTGCGGCCGCCCGGACGTTTGTGCAGAAATTATATTCTATGATTTCTAATCAGTGTAATTGGCGCTGCCCGCTAATTATTCCATCAGATCCAGTTTCTAACATTTAGGGGGCCCATGGCGTGGAGTTTGTTTTCCATCATGGCAGTGGAAATGCTTCCTATCAGAAAAAGACAAACATTTGATTAAAAATTCCTTAGTCACAGAAGATGTTTGAGGCTATGATACACGTCAACTTCCGGTCAAAGGCGGACGTAAACAATTATTACTTTGGTCTTTAAATTACTTCTTAGTTAGTTGATACTGTATTGATCATCAAGGATAGTCTCAGTGACATCATTGGTATATGTTTCTATGCTGATCAGCGAGCGAGCTCAACATCATCCCAAAACACAAATGTAAGAAAGAAAGCAGGCAAGGATAAAACGGTAGGCGCAGAATCAGTAGCTAAGTCTTAACTCCCTGCAACTCCAGTCGAACCTGATGACATGACTTATCACAAATGCTACAAACTGAGAATGGAACTGAAGAAAAAACGTGCCGAGTCAAATGCCAACCAGGACGGTGCCAGATGGATAATCAGGCGAAGGAATATTATAAATACCACCTGGACGACAACAATGGAGACTCCTGCCAGGACAGGAACCCAAAAACAGTGGAACAGAAATAAATAAACAAAAATCAATGTACAGTTGCACATAACTACACAGGTATTACATGTTTATACACCAACACAGACACCTTGTTAAATAAAACCACGGAATTACGCACCTTGATATCCCTGCACCAACCAGATCTTATTAGTTTTACGGAAATTCTACCCAAAAACAATAAAGCAGAACTAAATGAAGAATATTTTCAGTTGGAAGGATACGATATATTCACCAATCTAAATGATAACCCCGTCGAGGAGTAGCCATATATGTGAAGAACTATTTGCGAGCGACTAATCTGCACTTAGAAGGACAAGAACAATTCAAGGAATCTGTTTGGTGTGAGATTAATCTTCAGGACAATGATCAACTATTAATCGGAACATGCATATACAGATCTCCAAACAGTAGTGCCGAAAACCACAATCTTTTACAAAGCATTATTAACAAAGCAACAGAAAGGAAACCAAGTCACTTCTTGCTAATGGGAGACTTTAATTACCCAGACATTAACTGGAGACTAGATACATCTCCTCCGGATATGAGAAATCCAGCCACTAGGTTTCTTGAGACACTACGTGATGCATATTTAAATCAGCATGTGATGTTGCGGAAATATCATGGAGGCACACAAAACCTAAACATACAGGATCTTATCATTACAGATGAGGAGGCAATGATCAGTCAAATGGTACTCTCAGCCCCAGTTGGAAAAGGTCACCATGTCTGTATAAATTTTATATTCAACTGTTACACACCAGAACAACCAAGCCAGAAGCCTAAGTATATATATCACAAATGGGACTACGATGCCATAAGACATGAAGCAGAAAAGTTAAACTGGTACTCAAATGATGACTTAGAAACGTCTTGGAATCACTTCAAATATAACATATTAAATCTCATGGACAAACACATCCCCAAAACCAAACAAAACCAGAGAAATAAAAAGAAGCGGCCAAATTACATGATGAAAAAGCTGTAGAGAAGGTGAAGGACAAGAAAAAAAGCTTTCAGCAAATGGAGAGAAACTAGAGCCGGGCTTGCCTACAAAATATATGACAGCAAGAGGAATCAAGCAAAGTGGGCCTGCCGCCAAACAGAAAGAGTTTGAAAAGAAAATCATATCATAATGAAGCACTTGGACTCAAATGGATTGCTGGCAAGCTGTCAGCATGGTTTTGTCAAGGGGAGATCTTGTGTTACACAATTGTTGGGTGTACTGGACCACTGGACTAAAGCATTAGACAATGCTGACTCCATGGATTGCATATTTTTAGACTTTGCTAAGGCCTTTGACTCTGTTCCCCATCAGAGGCTACTAAGGAACGTATATGGATACGGCATCAGAGGAAAGAGTATCACATGGGTCAGGTCATTCCTTTTAGACAGAAGACAGAGAGCCTCCATAGCCGGTGGATCCTCACTATTGGCACCTGTCCTAAGCGGCATACAACAAGGTAGTATTCTGGGACCTCTCTTATTCATTATCTTCATCAATGACACGCCAGAGGTAGTTAACAGTCTAATCAGGATGTTCGCGGATGACACAAAACTGTTCAGGATTGTAAACAGAGAAGCAGACTCAACGGTTCTCCAGACAGACTTCATTGCACTGCAAGAGTGGAGTAACAAATGGCAGCTGAAATTTAATGCAGATAAATGCAATATATTGCACATAGGAGGAGAAAATCCAAACCAAAAGTATTATATGACCCAATGCGGAAAATCAGTAGAACTAGATGAGACCAAACTGGAAAACGATCTGAGTATTCATATAGACCCTGAATTAAATTTCAGTCAACACTGTGAAAAACAGGTCAACAAAGGAAACCAAATACTGGGCTTTATACGCAGGACATATACTCCTATTTTGATGCTGAGTCTGTGACTAGACTATATACATCACTGGTTCGACCCCACCTCGAGTATGGTAATGCAGTCTGGAGGCCCCTCTACAACAAAGACATCACTCTATTTGAGCTTGAGAATGTACAAAGACGGGCCACTAAGTTAGATCCAGGTCTACATGATAGAGAATACGAGGATAGGCTGAAACAATTGAAGCTACCAAACATTCACTACCGTAGGACGAGAGGCAATATGATAGTGCTGTACAAACATACACATGGCATGTATCTTATAGACGCCAAGTACATCAAATTAGATCAGTCACAAACCATCAGAAGGCATTCATTCAAACTAGTCAAAGAACGCGTAAACAAAAGGGTACAACAAAAGTTCCTCACTATAAGAGCAACTAGTGCATGGAATAAACTCCCAGCTCAGGTTGTAAATACCCCAAGTCTGAATGCCTTTAAAGCAAGGTTATATCAAGCCTGGAGTCGATGGAACTATAGCCAACAACCTGTAAAGCGCATTCTTTCAATATGACAGTGCGTCGCTAGGTAACAAGCTATAAGGCTAAACTATATGCAGAAGAGGATAAGTATAAGTATGTTATAACATCAGATCCGTAACAGGTCAGCCATTTTGTTGTTATTTTAGACTGCCCAACTTTGAGGTATATAGATATATGTTTAGACAAATTATCTCAAATGAGTCGGTGACTAACTGGATATAACATGAAATCGACATATTTAACAATAATCATGTTTAATAACAGCATACTCAGGTTTTTATATATTTGAACAGCTCTCGGGGGTAGAGCGGCTCAGTTAGAGACATCCGAGTTTTAACTCTAATAATAATAATAATAATAATAATTAATGGCCGAAATGGTAGTTATTTTACGTGGCTCAGCTACTTCAAATGAGGGAGACTCATATAGTCTGTAATTTACTGCTTCACCACGGGGACTAATTCTTTTTAAAAAAATTGAATTTTCAATAGATGAAACCTTACCAGTTGCCTGGTTGGATGAAAAACACGACTGGGATTCGAACCTCCGACCTCCCGCACAGAATAATAAAGTCTCACACTCTTACCCGTTGGCCATAATTCGTATTTGAACAAAGCATAAACATTTGACTTCATCATGTGACAAAAACATTCAACGCCATTATAACCATGCAGTATTATACGGTGTGGGAAGTATAAACGCTCTGTTATCAGCACGCGATATATACATCGAAGGGATGAGTCTTTTCTACTTGTGGACCTGTTTTTTCCTTCTTTTGTTTAAGATGAAAGCAAAGATAGCCAGATATCTGAAGACACGTGGGATTGACTAAAGTGAACATTAATCTTATTCTCAATTTGGACGTACACGTATGTATCGTATGGCAATATTCACACCCATTGATATCTTTTACTAAAGTCTTTCAGCAGGGTAGTTCTAGTAGCTCTTCCTGTTCACATTTAGATGAGGGGGGTATATCCATTGTAACTGCCATACATACAACAGGTAAATCGATGCTCCAAAGGTTATAAAACTTGAGTATGTTATCGGTATCGGCATACCTAACAGCTCAATAACAATACTATCCATCCTACATGTATTAACATGCATGAACATGTCACATCAGTATGCCGAGCTGCCTACTACCATCTTAAGAACATCCACTGTTTAAAAGCATTCTTGACACAAGAATCACTTTTAACTGTAGTTCATGCCTTTGTTACATCTCGTATAGACTATTGTAACTCCCTGTTATATGGCATATCTGATTATAACATTAATCGCCTTCAGCGAATTCAGAATAGTGCAGCTCGCATTGTAACAAATACTAGAAAATATGATCATATTACCCCATTCTTCAAAAACTACATTGGCTACCTGTTAGACAGCGTATCCATTTTAAGATTCTGTTAATAACTTATAAATCTATTAATGATATGGCACCAGAATACCTGTGTGAACTGGTTTCCATTAGAAAGTCATCCCGAAAACTCAGGTCATCCAGTCAGATACTATTGCAGGTGCCAGTGTCTCGGCTCAAGTCATATGGTGATTGTGCATTTAGTGTTGCAGCCCCCAATTTGTGGAATAAGTTGCCGGCAAATATTAGAAATTCGTCGTCTCTTGGAAATTTTAAGTCTCTTCTAAAACACACCTATTTAAGGTCGCTTTCACAGATAAATAATTATTATCTTTTAAATCATTACAGGGTTTTTACAGACATTATTTGGGGTATTATTATATTACATATTATTTGTACAGCGCCTTTGAATGGCTCCTGCTAGTAAGGGCGCTTTATTAAATATACATTATTATTATTATTATTATGTCATCTAATCAATTACACTAAAAGAACTATATTTGGTCCATAACCTTCTTCTGTATATATATATATATATATATAAACTCAATACGTGTTATAACCTTTGGAGAATCGATTCACCTGTTGTATATATATATATATATATATAGCCTGCCATATATCCAAGGATATGACTATTACTAATATTGTATTTGTACCCTTGCTTTTAAATAGAATTATTATGGTGATTATTATCCTACAGTTTTGTTGTATGAGATATAGGAACCTTATGGTTATAGGAATGTGATATTGTGCATTTCTAGCTATGGGCTCCGGGCTATTTCTACATTCCTGGAGTTAGATCCAGTCATGAAGAGTATATTGTATCGCATTCTCTTGCAACCATTTCATATTGCATCTGGAATTGGTCGATTCAGTGAAGCAGATTAAGAGCATAGTATATTTTTCAATAATGGCCCTTGATAAATTCTTGCATAACGGTATAGATATAATTAGACTACAGAATGGTTGAACGAAGTATGGCATTTATATTGAACAACTTGTTCATGTTCTAATCACTACACTTACTTTTAAGTTCCTACATTATACATGTCCTCGACGTCAACACAAATTGTGAATCGTTTTGTACGCAAAGTGCCTAATTCCAGATCCCCGTTTCGGTAATTTCTCGTACTGATGGAAACATTACCAAATTGAATGAAAACAGATTTATTCGGCATGGAAAAACATTGACGGTGACAAATCAGATGTTCAAATGTGAATTCAAAACATGAGCGAACACACAAAAACACATTATTATGACTTAATCCTCTGAACCTTGGGTTTCCCACACTTACAGCATCGGAATCGTGGCTTATACATCAATCTTAAACCAACAGTGACGCCATAATGAAGTGATTTATCACCAGAACTGGACTTTTGCCACAATGATCCTGATAGCAGTTCCAGACCAACCCATGGGTAGAACTAAACAAAAACAGTTTTCACTTAAATCAATTAGGTACCTTATTTTATATCATATCATTAAAATTAGCTATTATTATTTGTTATAATATTAAATATAGTTCACAGCTCGAAATACATATTAAGATCTCTTTTATAGTACAGAAACATGGAAAATTATTGCGAAATTGTTTTGGCTGAGGTGTTGACAGTCTCTGCTTTACTGACTTTTCAGTGTGTACACACACACACACAGAGAAACACATACATGTGTGAGTGTATGTGGTAGCCTCTCAATTAAGTTGATTTCAAGGAGTTAATGTCAGATTAATTATGTATTGATCAGTCTATCAATATAATCAACAATATCAGCACAAACAGATCAATGATCTCATAGAAAGTACATCATTCCAGCAACTGAGTAATTACTGATAAATGCTACAATTATTCACATCAAACCACGCTCACTCTGCTACCAATCAGAATCCACTTAACAAATCAAATGACATGAGCTATGTACAGAAATAAACTATCAACAGCTCAGCAGACTATCACTTAACCAATAAAACAGACGAATTATCTCATTATCACAATGCCTGAAGTTAGAAACTTTGTTGTGCTGCAGTGGGGCACCATGAGCTAAATTTTGCAAGTGATGAAATTTTTTGATTCGCTGCTCAAAGCATACCATATATGACTGATAAAGACCAAAGGAGCTTCTTCATTTTAATACCTTTTCATGACCAGCACTTATTATAGACGGGACCTTATTATATTCGAACATTCTCAGTTATCCAAAAACTACCATATGCATAAAGAATGACGCAGTTTTGAAACCACAAAATGATATTCCTTATTACTGAAAGTACCGGTAACCAAAACAGGCTTTATACTATATGTATATAATAAACTTTTTCTAAGCATAATTGCAGGATATAGAAATATATGACTAACTTAGAAATTATTACAGAGCACCTGAATAATATCACTAACACAATTAGGAAACGTGTGAATAAATAAGCTCAGTGTTTATTTATTTATTTTGATACCTTTGTGCTGCTGACATTTATTCTAGCCCATAATGTACCTACATATAGGCCTCAAATCAATCATATATGGTAAAAAGGCTTTTCACAGTTTCCAGTTTATTAAAAAAGAGATCTGGGCAAAAACATGTGCCATTATTATAATTTTTGCACACAGCTAACTGCTGATTTGCATCTTTACTGTAAAATACTGAAACAATTAACAACGACGTTCAGCAGGATTGCACCAACATGACAGGAACATGTTTTAGTGCAAGCCTCCGAGCACCCATTAACATTACCAGGCACCACACAGAAATGGTTAATAACTATAAAACATATAAAGAAAAAATCACCACTAAAAGTCTTATCGGTACGCACAAAAGAAATGTCCATATCCACAAAAAAAGACCTTATCCAAAAACCTATCACAAAAGCAAATCGATCTACAAATAGGAATATGCATTTAACATTTAACATTTTGTTGGTCAGAAGCTGGTGTCTGAGGCTCAACAAGCTCATATTAATCTTTGATGGGGATTACTTAACATGCAGAACCCGACCAAACGACAAAATGTTTTACCACATTAGCATTTTCATTGGTAATACATCCATTCTACAATTAGCCAAAATAGAAACTTGCCTTATAAATATGTAATTTATACATGTATAAATTAAGTAAATCAAACTACACATTATTATTCTCCATATCAATAGTATGTCTTTCGCAAGACGTTGTGGAAAGATCAGATTTACATTATTTTAACATTTGAATGTTGTGCACACATAAGATGGTTATGTATGTTCTCATTACTGCTTGGGCACATGCAACTGAGTCACATGTAACATCATTCAAATTACACATCAGTGCGAGAATATTGAAGTACGGTAAGCCTAGATTCTGCTTTAATCAGGTTTTATGAATTCAGTATTTATGAAATATGACCAAATAATTATCCAAGTTTTCACAGATTTGGCTTATCATTTTTAATTTGGCTTATATCAGGGTTTCATCTTTTAAGATGGTTTATGTTTGATGACATACAGAATTTAAATGAAAAATGCCCAGTATAGCAAGATAAAAAATATAACTTGGACACCGCATAACAAACTTAACATTTAAGAAGAAACGTGCTGCAACAGTGCTATGCTAACAATGTCCCATATGAGAACAAGTGAAAACCATCAGCCGGTGGTCATCATATCTGCTGCAGTGAGTCAGGACGCGTTTAAAATCCCCAAAAGTCTTAAGACTGAGCTGCTGCCGAGTTACTCTCCGCTGTTGCATTGCTGCTGGTGGCTCCACCAAGTGCGGTTGCACTGCAGCTGCTTCCAATGGTGCCAGTGGCCCCCCCTGTAGGAGGATATGGATGATTGCGAGCCCTGCGATTCTTCTTGCTTGGCTTCTGTGGCTCGTTCTGTGGTCTCAGTTGATGGTTTGATTCGACCGCCTTCTTCGAGGCACGTTGCTGCCGTGTGTTCTGTGCTGTTAAGCTAACATGAGGGAACAGGGTCGTTACGGTGCCCACAGCCTTTGTACGGCCTTCCCTGAATACCATTCGCATATCTGACCGTAGATACTCTGGATTCTTTATGAAGCGGAACCGTACTATGGCCTTATCTCCTGTCCGAAGGTGTTCCTTCGACATCGACATTATGGTTGCCGGTCTGTCTTATGCTTCCAACATGCACTGAAACGGATCACGGAAAAAGTTCATCATTATCATGAGCGACACCAAAAGCACTATCATTATCATTATGTACCATAATATTTATGACAGCTGCCTTCATCATATGACCTGTTTGAATGAACCTGTATATCAATATCAAAGCTAATAATATATATGTTCATATATAACCATTGATATGAAGATGTAAAAAGTGGACAGATCAAAACCAGCAGATTAGCAACACTTAATTTCAATGAAAGAAGTACATTTTCACAGTGGATAAAACTATTGGAAGAAAAAACTGAGAACAAGATTATGCAGTTGTTTTTCATGGAGATACCATCTCAGTTGGTGATCCATGGTTTAACAGACTGATGGACGGACGGACGGACAGACAGACAGAGTAAGCTATACAACTGACCCATTGCTTGATATTTAACACTGATAGTTGTTGGATGATGCAAGACCAGAATCTCGCCCTCAAATTCCCAACATGCTTTCGGCTCTAGCTTCGGAGACAGCATCACCATTCCTTTTCTGATTTGGGAACGTTTTATCTGAAAGTGGATGAGGTATCACATTTAGTCCCTATAGTCGACTAATGACGTTTATCAACATCACAAAATAACAAAAAAGGCAGCTGTTAATTTATGTGTTTGATCTAAATGTGCATGAGATATCACACACAGTAATTAAAACATTATATATGATATCATAATAATATAGAGATTATCAATATTACATACAAAGTGGCAAGAACAAAACTAACTGAGCCAGTTTTTGATCTGGGAATGTCTGATATAAAAGTGCTCACCATATAACATTTCTTCAATAAAATATTCCAAACAGTCTGAATAACATCAAGATTATTGATGTCAAGAAGAAGTTTTACCTTTTTTAGAGCAAAAGATGCTGTTTGTCCACCTCGTACCTCCTTCACTGGCATTCTCTTTCGATGTATGCTCTTAACTGCTATGGGAATGAAGTTACCCAGAAGATCTGGTCCAAGTAACAAGGTATCATTTAAATGGATTTCTCCTCTCAATGTTGTACCAGATACAACAGTGCCAACACCCTGAAGATAACAAACATACGAGAATAACATTACAGTAGTACAGGGTTCATACACATTTTGACATCTCAGATTCCACGCCTTTTCAGGCCCTTCCAATGTCAAATTCAAGGACCTTTTCAATGAATTCACAACCTTTTAATGCACAAAGATACACCCATATTTCGGAAGAAGTGTAACGACTGAATTCCTGTACGCTTATGATTAGAAATATAGATCTATATGTCCAGGCCTGGAATCCAAATTTTCAAATTCCAGGACTTTTCAGGTTTTCAAGGACCTGTGCTAACCCTGTAGTACTTAAAATACAAACTAGGTAAGTTGATCATCTGCAGTTAATATTATGTGGTTCAATTAATTACAAAGTAACTTCTGATGTAATTTGTTTAATTGTTATCTTGTGTCATGTATGTCTTCTCTATAAATCTATACAATAATCTAGTGCAGGTTATAAAGCAAACTCCTCCCAAATTAACAGAATATTGTTGTTGAACAGCCAATGTTTCATAAACAGTAACGATATCCTAACATTTTGCATAGTAGCAAACAGCGGACAAATTGAAACACAACAGACATTAGTGCTGTTCCTGTAGGACATACAAATATTAAGAAGAGAGCGGAGAGGAGTGTCATAAAATATTGCCACATTAACAATTCTCTTTATTAGTCATTCACAAATCCTTCAAGGAGACAACCTATTATGTAGGTGTCTCAAACTGAAGTGCAATATCTAAACTATCCTCTCGTATCTTCATTGACATCTCAGAATAGAATTTTAATGATGCCTGCCCAACACGATCAGATCACATTACTGTTACTTACTGGTACGGAGAAAGTATCGTCTATCTGAAATTCCGCTGGTTCATCTTTCTTGTAGCACAATCGTGTAGACAGTAAGTTGAGAAACATTTTCAATAATTCAAGATTTTCGCCAGACACATTTGAAACTTGAAATATTGGACACATTCTGAAGAAAATACATTAAATAACTATTAGACACAAGCTTAATTTGACCACATGTGCATGAACACACACACACACATGGACACACACATGGAAATTAATTGTCTAATGTAAGTTTTTTTTTATAAATCAACAATACACTATTGTA
Organism: Paralvinella palmiformis; assembly: GCA_025642065.1. Classification (NCBI taxonomy): domain Eukaryota; kingdom Metazoa; phylum Annelida; class Polychaeta; order Terebellida; family Alvinellidae; genus Paralvinella; species Paralvinella palmiformis. The sequence goes on along the minus strand of JAODUP010000891.1, from coordinate 237,501 downwards.
TAAAGTAAACATCTACCTCTCAGAAGAGAAATTTGTAGCAGACACAACAACATCATCAACACTCTGCACAAGTACTGGTATTTTCCGGCATCCTGGCGATTTAAGCAAGCGCTGCAAAATTTTCAGTGTCTCCTGTAGGACATTTGGAGGACACATGTCAATCTTGGTGACAACCACAAAGACGGGGACATTCAGTGCCAATGCTAAACCCAGATGCTCCTTTGCCATACCAATAACACCTGCATTGGCACCAACCTGGAGATAAAAGGCATATATATATATATATATATATATATATATATATATATAAAACAAAGATCTGTCCAAAAGTCATGTAAATAAAGGCTTTGGTTACATACAAAAAAAATACCTGTCATGCTAAAAAGGTAGCTAGTATTAATAACCTAATCATTAAGTATATGTATAATATAACCAAACACGGTACTATTTAATTATTAAATGACTAGATGTTATCTAAATGAGTTTAGTGCAAGACATTAAGAAAGCAATAATAATAATAATAATAATGTAGATTTAATATAAAGGCACTGTAAGGTAAAATGATAAATCTTTGTACTATGACTTTACTGACTAATTATCATTTACCATTAACATGCTGAAGTCTGGAGCATGACCTGTCATACCAAATACAGTAGTCTTCAGGTATCTCTCATGACCTGCCAGATCTATGAATGTTATTACCTGAAATGTTTCATACAAGACATAAATAGCTGAATGCAGATGACAGAAGGTCACAACACTTTTGGAAAATAACACACTAATCGCATCAGTGTTTATATGTATAGACCTCACGTATGCATGCAAACGTGGGAGAAAGGTTTGGTCGAAAAGTGCTTGCCTTTTAAATACTGACCATTTAATTTCAAGTGTAACCTTTAAATTAGACCACTCTACGCTACAAGCTGAAGCTCACCTTGCTAGCTTGCTCACAGATCTTCACCCAGTCAAGATTTCCATGTTCTGGTTTGTTCACTACTCGCCCAGAGCTGTCGAAGCCAAGAATATCATTACCGACACTACTCGTTCTTCCTGTTTCCATCTCATGTTTGTGTCTAAACAGCTTCTGACGTGCAAATCCCCGTCCATTGTCCAGTTCACCATGTGTCAATACACCAAGAAGTGTGCTTTTGCCAGCATCTACATTACCAACAACAGCAACTCTGAAAAAAATTCAAACTGTACTAAAAATACAATAAATAAAATGGTCAGATAATTTAATCTGTAATTCAATCTATTATTTTCCTTTATTGAGCATTTAAATTTTTTAGGGTAACAATATCTGCCAAATTTCTTATAACAAATTGCCATAACATTGCTAATGTTCCCATTAAATAATGAGAACTTGCTGCAGTGTTTTGTTTTTAATTTTTATTTATTACATACTGTATATACTCATGTATAGGCCACACTTGTGTATAAGCCGCGCCAGGTTTTGGGACCAATAAACCCCCCTACAGTTGAACCTGTGTATAAGCTACACTAAAATCAACAAATTTATTCAAAACCCAAAAATTTGTCATCATCACTATCTTCATTGAACATCTGTGTTATCTGTTCATGTGTCATGTCATCAAACATCTCGCCTTCTTTGTCAGGGTCGATTTAATCCCAGACCTTTTTATCCACTGTGTGGCAGCGATTTCATTGTATCAAAAGTGCTGCCTACACACGAGTATATATGGTAATCACATTTAATGGATAGACATCAGCAAATGAGATGCTCCAAGCATCCCAACAGTTATTTTGTAATATATTAACCCCCTGAATTTCCTCACTAAAACCTCCTGTCAGCTCAAGTGTACATAGCTCGCATCGTATGATGATGATTAGTGTTTTATGGCCACTTTTGTGCACATGGTAGGCTAAATGGGCCCTAGTTCATTGTCGGCTGTGATATAGCTCACATTGGAAGATGACCATTATCACAGCCGACAATGAATTTTTTCATGCAGTTTGTTCAATGTATAAAACTGACAATGACAATTTGGCATTCTACTTCCTAACACTGAACATGCTGGTATCATCTGATAGGAGTTGATCAGATTGAAACTTTTTACAGATGGTTTAAACATCTCTTGGACACAAGCAACATCAGTGCATTACATTACACAGTACACCCAAGAACATCCTTGCTGTCTTTCAGTGGTAACAAAGACCCCATACAGAAACTTTAAACACACACTACCTGACTTCCATGAAATCTTTTTCATCAGCACGTTTTCTCACAAGATACTCTGCCACTGTTCCCGCTTTCTCCAGTCGTTGACGCAACACGACACAGTCAGCATTGAGGCTTGCTGCCATACTCTCCAAGGTTGCCACGGATGCATGCATGTCATCTTCATTTAGTCCAGGAGTGTCACATTCTGAAAGTTATAGTAAAGGAATGGGTAATTTCGAATTCTCTGAATCTGATGAAATCAAGATGTGGGAAGGTGACACTCAATGAGAGGCCAATCAGTATATGATCCACATCCTTCCATTCGGATGGGAAAAGTATATGTGGTCAATTGATATGTACCTAAAAGATGAGGTATTCAGGAGAGAGAATTAAGTAATACATTAAAGAGCTGGTTTACAATGGTTAATTGCATATCAGTGCACAAAATCCAATTAGTGTCATCCCCTTTCAATCACCTCTCTGGTGACCCAAAGGCCCAACTCTAAACTTTGAAACCAAAAGGCAGAACGATAAATTATGTAAGGATTTATATTCCATCAACATATACCACTAATGCAGCAGAACGCCCATAAAACACAGAAACTAGAATATCAAATGTGATAATGGCCTATATGAAACTGAAAATGGAGCCTTGTTTATTTTAATAATGACAAAAAAAATAACAATATACGTTTAATAAAGTATTGTTACCTTTAAGTATCACCCAAAGGCATTATACTGAATAATGCTAGTATGAGATAACTAAACATGTTGAAGAATGGTTAATATTATTAACTGGATATCACATATAAAAAAATAACAACTGTATCATATAAAATATATCGGTGCTGCTATTTGCTAAACGAACTGATTACAACCATATGTAGTAACCAGAAAGCAAACAAATATCATGCACAAAACAGGAATAATTAAAACAAGATTCATGTATAAATCAAATGTTGAAATAACCACTAAAAAAAGACATGCTGAATACAGAGGGCTTGATTTAACTGCTAAAAGAATGGAAGAAATCTAAATGTCTGGCCATTATTTCTAACTTCAGACTTCATTAGTTTTATTTTTGGAAATCTACACTTTCCCCAACCACTAACGTTTTTCTTCGTCACTCAAAGGAATCCTGGTTGAAGGCCATTGCGAAATAATATGTTCCACAAATGTTTACTTAAAACAAATACTCTTCTAGGAAAAACATGATCAGACCAAGGCCTTTTATTAAATGATAAAACATCCAGCAGACAGGTCACACCTGAAATTCCATTTAAAACTTGCAGATCTGTGAATGAATGAATTTATTTTCAATATACATGTATATACATAATAGTAACTGTAAAACAATAATAATATAATGGCAAGATCTATATAGTATATCACACTGCCTTTCAGATGTGCTGTACAGTGGGACTCAAATCATATGGTCAATATATATATATATATATATATATATATATATATATATATTATAGTGTAGCAGCACCAAATTCATGTAATAAGTTATTGAAAGAAATTTAAGGCAGATCATGTTTTAAAAGTATCCATCTGTTCTTCACACTCAATTATTCAATGTTAATTTTTCAGGTAAGTACCACCCACCCTTCATTACATTATTTGTAAGTTTTATGTTCTTCATATTAATATGTTTCACTGTACTGTGCTTTTAAATGTGCCCTGATAGTAAGAGTACTGTATTTTAGCATGTCAAACTTTGTTCAAGGTAGTTAACTATTTATAGTTGCCTGCTCTAATGTCAGACTGAAATATTAAACAACTGCCATACATGTAGTGTGTGTGTGTATATATATATATATATATATATATATATATATATAAAACTGGCAATATTTTGAGATGGAATTTTAAACAGTTCCCTGTCCAAATATCGGCTTAGAATTTTATTACAATTCTTTAAATCTATATCATTTGTTTACTGTATCATGATTTGAATTACTCATCTAAAAGCAGGAACAACATTCCTATACAAATCCTGATAAACAAATGCTGTAAGACATGTAATAAGATGATAGTTAATCAAGGTCAACCCTCGTATACTAAGCAAATAATTGAACTAAGATGGCCGAGGAATAAACAAAATTCACGGATTAACAGAGAACAGCGAGGCGATATGTGGCTAATCTCCAAATCTTCACACAATGTACTCAGCTGACCATTATCAACAACACAACATTCATGTGTAATATCAGTCACATTTGTCAAATGTAAATATCCTCTGGTTAATAATGTTTTTATATTAAACACCACCAAATCTGAACATCAGCAAATGAGTGTAAATCAACATGAAACATATCACTTTACACTATAAATAATTTGGAAGCATTTAGTTTTAATGACATGATCTGGCATGAAATCTGACAATTAAAATGGGCAGATACCATCTATTATTGCCAAGTAAAACCTATGCCAGATTGGCAAAGTTTCATGCAGACAGAAATGTTTTTGTAGTTAGCCTAACATTTGCAACAAGTTTCTAATCCAACATTGTCTGTCAGTGAATGACACTAAAGTTAACCAGACCAAATCACTTTACGTCAGAATCACATAAGAGTAGTTTGGTTTTGATCACATTATCTGCCATAATGCCACCCTTCAAGGAGTCATATACAGAATCTTGTGCTATACCTGTTCAAATTTCACCCACCATCATATTCACTACCAAACCATCAAAAATAAATGTGTATTCATTGGACTCCAGGAACACACAACCTTCTCTTAAGATGACATCGCATATGGAAAAGCCATCTAACACCAGTAACCGTGTCTTTCTATTAATTCAGGGTTCTAGACTAAACTTTTGAGTTATTAAACATGTAAGGTTTACAATGAAATTTTGATGAAAGAAAATAATTTTTAAGATTAATTCTAGTGAAAGATCAAGTTAACATGAGAGAATACTCATAAGCCCATGGTTCATCACTGATGTATATTGATAACAGCGATCCAGTCTGCCCAAGTTTATATATATATATATATATAATATTCTAAGTGATTCCAGTTTATAGATATTCTCACATACATATAACTGATTCCCAACTCTCTAATGTCTCCATGAAATCTAAATAATATTGTACAAATACAATAGACACAACAACAAAAATGTATATCATATTAAAATAAATGGTAACTGCCTGTATAAGATGAATGATGCAGAACTAGAAAGCATAATATATCTAATAATTACCTCCTATTCCTATTATGTATATAGTTTCTCCTTGATTCTCATTGATGCGTTCTCGTAACTGATCTAGTAATATCTCATATTCTTCATTTGAAGGGCTGACTAGTGCAATCTAAAACAACAAAAAAGATTTGCTCACATAACATTGCTGCTTTATAAAGTTTAACAATTAAATTGAGTCAATTCCAATTCTAATCAATTCCATATTTTACCTACTCGGAGTAGGATTGTCATGGAAGAAATATTTCTGAATTAAAAAATGAAATGGTAAATTAATTTGTGGATTTAATTTTTTTTGCCCACTCTAAACATTGAACAGGAGTAAATTCCTAAATAGCAATATCTCTATATAGATTACAGGCATGCTATGACCAAACTTCAATTTTATCAATTCCAATGTTTTTAAATAAGCAATTCCAGTTCCAGAATTGCCCATCAATTCCAAAATGTAATTGACCATGTCTGGAAGTAACACTTCATCATACTTGTAACTCTTGTGTTACTAGTGAAACCTAATTGTAGTATTAATATATATTATATGATATACTTATCAGATTTGACATCTAAAACAGATTTAACTAGTTTAAACAACCTGGACTGGTGGTCTAAGCTCAAGTCTTAATAGTTTAATCTTGGATTTTTCCTCGGAACAGACTTCCATATAATGGTTGATTCAATTATTATACGTATTTAACTCGGATCCAAGTTATAAGTCTAATGTTCTTATTTCTTTTAGGTCATATGGATCATGAACTGATATGCTTTATTGAGGAAGGAGTCTTAACTCAATTAATCTCTTTGATTTATTTTGTCTGTTAAAGGAACAGTTCACACTCAAATAATATATAACTTAATTGTGCATTGCTTATAAAAGTAACCAAAATAATTACAAACTAGACATGATATTGTAGATATAAGGAAATAATGCAAATTACTGGAGGGTCACCACTGTGGCTTCCTTGAATGCCACTATGACAGGAAGGAGAAAATTCACTTTCTCCTATGTCAGTTGGCACAAGGATCATTAGCTGTCTTGATCCAGATCAAGTCAGGTCACAGATGCTCCATCATCATAATATGACCTATCCTATGTCTAAACCTACTAACTACTGCTAGCCAGGTATGGAGTCAAATACATTTGTATTTGAAAGTATTTAAATATACTTTTCAAGTATTTGAGCTTACCATAAAGAAAAGTATTTGTATTTAAATACATTTCCATCTATCTGACCCCATACCTACTGCTAACTGATCCAATCATTTGTTTATTTATGTAAACACCACAGCTCAGTAGACCTTTCATGTTATAGGAGTACAATTTAACAAAACAATCTTAATGAGAAATTTCACTATAAAGTTTTCATTAGCCATTTCAGTATACTATGACATTGTTTGGACAAACTATATACTATAATATTTTCATATACTTTATTTCTGAAATTATATGCCTGACTGACACTTTGTTATAACCTGGTCTTACAAACTACTTGTGTTTAGTACAGACTTTGGGAGCATCCAGACTATTTCTGGCTTCAAAATGGAGGCACATACAGATGAGTTAAAGCTGAATTGCAACCAGTGTGAACCGGATTATTTAATATGTTGTTGATCGTGTTCACATTTCAATATTTATAATTAGTGTAAACATATTATTCCTGAATTTTTTTCTTGCAGGTTAACTTTTCCTTTTAAGTTGTTTCTGTATTCTAGAAGATGGGTCTTATCCAACCCATCAAGTTAGCAACAGGATGACTGAAAATGTAGCTGATAATATGGCAATTCATAATTAAAATTATCATGACATATATTTATAATAATTTTTAATTTCCAAATGTATTATAACTATTGTATTAATGTTTTACAACTGAAATTGTGTAGTACAATGCTAAGGAACATTATATTCTGTAGCTGAATTAACATTCCATGAGACTAAAATTCTAAATGGAATTTTTTTTGCTGTGATTCGTTTACTAAATCAAGAGCTAAAATGGGTCAAATTAATTACCTTATATTCCCCATTTTTTGTTTCATTATGTTGTCCATTTTGTTCTTCTTCATTATCAGGGGCAAACAGATTTTCCGCTTCATCCATTGGTGACTGTCTGTCATCTAATATCATATCCTCTCCCCCTGTTGCCATGTTGAAACGTTACCAGAAATCTTACATCGAATGAAGGCAATCCAAGCTGCGACCAGTTGAAATTATGACAAGTTCTTGTTACCAAACCATCATATCACATATGTCGTGTTCAATCTTGAATCTACCACACCTCTACACCATTATAATTATAGCAAATACTAGACTATTATCTTCATTAAATAATTAGTGGTCTGATAGTGATACTCCTATGTATGTTAAACGTATGGTTAAACTCATTAAGAAGTATTACAGTATGTGCATTTCCATTTCACAACACAAAACAAGCTGAGTTTAAATAAAATCGGTTATTTCTGTAACTGCACACGCTTATATTGTATATTCCATATATCCTAGAGGACAACCATGAACGTTTGTGAATTATGTGTTTAGAATATCCAGCTGTCATGTGCAGCAATAAGGGGGTACTTTGTCGTTGCATGGGCTTCAATTGACAAACACAGTTATTGCAGTTTTGGCTTGTATTGCCTTAGATACAACATCAGCTGATGCAACGGCTAGAAATATCTAGAAAATGCCAGCCAAGGGTTTACCAGATACAGCAACGCCGATACTTTCATGTGTCAACATTTCACCACATTTCAACGACCACAACACCAACACGCAGCACAGGAAATGACAGTTCTAGTTCCGGTTTATTTTTTGCGGCGCAATCTACTAGCGAGTAGGTTATAGATGACAACTTAAAAAAAAATAGGTCTTGTAGACTTGTGTTCTGTTGATTAAAAGTAAAGTCATTACGTACTGTGTTCAACAATATCATGTTGTATTTCTGTATTAATATTATATAGATATAAAAATTAAGTTAGTTTGCCCAATACACACTTTGTAAGTATGTTAGCGTTAGTGTTAACGCACTCATAACTGGTATAGATCTACACTGTAACACTCAGATCTACAGTAACTGTTATATTCGTACAGTGATCGTTAGTAAACTTTTAGTGTTGATGTCAGACTAGACGGGTTATGCCATAACTTATGGACTATTCGCCCTCGGTTGCATTCGCCCTTAATAAAATGGACTATCCACCCTTGTCACTTGTAATATATATAATATATATATATATATATATATATATATTTCAAACTCTGCATTAGAGTCTAGACCTATTCAGGCTATTGCCTATCTTCAGAATTCACTCCCTTAACATGTTAAATCATCAAATAGCATAGTTTCTTTCCGTCACCATTTGAAAACTCACCTTCTCAGACTTGCTTATCCTTCCTAAGTTTCCACTCCATCTGATCACTTGTTGATTGAGGATATTGGCGCAATAGACCTGGTCAGTCTACATCACAGAAGTGACAAAACCCTTGCTGTCCAGTCACGCATGGCACATGACACATTACACCCAACATAACACCACAACAGTGTGCATCAGGAAGATATATAAACCATGCACACTGATTTAAACTGTTTTGTATACTGTTATATATATTTGTTTTTGCAAAAACAAACTGGGGGGAGGTGTTAAATTTAATTTTGACTATTTGATAATACATTGTATTTGATCTATTTGGTTATAACTTCTACTTTAACAGAGGGCGAATAAAATCGAGGGCGATTATTCCCGAGGGCAAATATAAAATGTGGCAAAATTAACATCAATGTGAATGCAATTATGGGTGGATAGTCCAATTCCTGGCCAGACATCTGGATTTCGAGCAGGTCATCCTCCATCTGGCACCAGGTTAAACCAGACATGTTTTGATCTTCACATATTGTAACAGGACCCTACTTTCTCAGAAGAATATTCAGCCATGTACAGAAACCTCTTAGCTAACAAAAAACTCCTGGAGATGGCAAGTAAAGGACAGAAATGCAAGAAATAAAAGTCCACAATAGGATACTTTTGTATTTTTGAAATAAGGGAACTTTTAGCATATCTGCTTCGATTAGGTTAAAATTAAATATTGTAATTTATTTTACTTCTGTGTAATAATAAAAGGTGTTTTTAAATGTGTGTGCATGTGTGTGATAAGTTGATAGCCTCCTTTTGGTAACACCATGTCCTCCTTTTTATAAAATTAGAAATGGCAACCCTATATCAGACTTTGCTTTATGCCTGTATTCTATATTCTTGTTGAATCCTTACTAACCAGACTTTACAAACCAGCAACCCATTTCTTCTTCATAATAAAAAAATAGCTTGGACTTAGTCTTAGAGTTAGACCCTAATCCATTTCTAATATTTACTACGAAATGTCGAAAGGCCTGAACTTGGCTGAAGGTAGTGTTGCTAATGTCTCAGTGAATGAATATTTTAAAGTGGCGCATTAAAGACCCTGAGATTATGTAAAACTCTGACACTAAGTGACAGTGACCACCCTTCAGTCCAGGTGGGGGGGGGGGCCTGTGTGGTCTAACAGTAGTGTGTTGGATCACAGATCACTACCACCTGTGTTTGAATCTCGGTGTGGGCATATCTGAAGGGTGTTTCATCTTTGATTTTGATTCATTACCTTTGCAGGTCGCTCAGCCCATTTAGCTTACCATGTGCACAGAAATGTCCATAAAACCAATCATCTAGTCCAGGTATTTGGCACCATATTTTCATGAGCGAGTGGTGGAAGAGGTAGTAGAGGCCACTCGGTAAAAGACACCACACAGTAAATAAGTATTTGCCCTGTGGCCTGTATTATTAATTATTATATATTATATGATTATTATATTATTGTAATTATGCAGATTTAACAAAGTGCCTTTGCTAATCTATTAGAAGGGTTGTACTGTAAAACTGCAGTATGGGTTATATAAAACTTAGTTAGAAACAATAAAGCATGGATGTTTATTCATAAACTTTTGAATTGTAAGAAAAGATGTATTTTAGTCTCTTTCAGTAGCCAGTTGGACCATAAAGTGGCGACAGTTACATTACATGCACTCTTGCGATATGACTTTAATTAAGACATAGCACTTGCCCTCTTATAATAACATCTGGGTGAATTATTTCTAATACCTTATTATTATGTTTATGAGTTGATGGGAAAATCTTGAATTGAATATCTTGCAGCCAGTACATAGCTTTTTAAGAATTGGTAGGATGTGTGATCATTTTTAAGGTATTTGTTATTAAACATGTGCATTTTTCTGAAGCTGCTGAAGGCATATAATGTTAAAACAAATGGTGTTACTAGGAGTTATAATAGTTAGGATGAAATGGAACAAAAACATGTAGCACTGTAATGAGTTCTTGTGTCATAAATGGTTTTAGATTTCAACTTTCTGATAAGTTGCATACTTGTACTTGTCTGATATTGTGTTGTAGAAATCAGTTTAATGCTATTCACCACCTTTTCTTGTTAAACAGCTACATTAAACACATTTACTTGTTTAAACCATTATATGCATGCTTCCTCATATATAAAACCGAAATTTTAATTTATATACAAAGCACTTCATATAAAAATAAAATATATTTGTGGAAGCAAGTGTTATTGATCAAATGTGGTTCTGTTAATCTTTAACTTAATGTCCTGGCTTTATATCACCAGAAATTGGTTTATTAACATATGTCATGTTAACCTTTGATCTTGTACACTGACACTAGTATAGCATGTTTCTTTCTTGTTTTTAGATAGCCATGGTTCTGTTGAAGTACACAGCCCTGCAAAATATATTTTGGGATTTTTGTCACAATTGTCGGAAGCGATTTCTCGGAACTTCAGCTAACTTCAGTACTATCCTAGGTAACTTGTATACATTAATGAAATGTAATAAAAATTACAACCCTTGCACCCACAGATCAAAACATGTTTTTTTTGGAGCCTGTGAATAATAGTAAATTAATTATTATCATAGAAATAGTAGTTATTTAAAATAAATCAGATTCCATTTACGCTGCCCAGTTAACTTCCTTTTTTAAGTGGTAGGTGCATGATTTAAGAAAAGTGGTTCTAGTGTCTTGTAAGAGGTTGCTAAGGAAAAACTTGAAACTGTCTGACATTATGTCCTATGTTAATGTTGTTAACATGGGGCAAAATGCCGAAACGCAGGACAGATGTAGAGGTATGGGAAGCTACAGAGTTGAGCACAGTGTGTGAATGGCAGTGTGTGTGGTGTAATGTGTGTTCCCCCAATTTTTTTTTAATATTTACGGTCCTCAGAGTGATTCTGAGATGCTTCAGACATCCTGTGATCTCATTTTAAAAATAACATTTGTATACTTTTAAATTACCAGTATGTATCTCTTAAAATAATATTATTTTTCGATATTGCTCAAAAGAAGTCACTGTATTTGAGTTTGCATTTATTAGTTCATCGTACAGGCCGGGTATGTGCTAAAATATGGAAAAATAAGGATCGATGATTGTTGAATGGTCCTCAGACATTTAGACTGATGTTTATCCATGACACTGAGACTTTATTTGTCTGCATTTCATCTCCTATCTTAGATCTGTATGCTGTGATGCAGTACTAACTCCAATAGTAGCATACTTTGTTTACTGACAAGTAGAGAAGCACATAATTGACAGAATAATCCATATGAATAAAAATGGTTCACAGAGATGGACCACCTCAATGGATGATTTTACTACTTTTTTGCTCTGAATGTAATATACACAAATTGTATTCTGGGCATGGTAGATGTAAACACGAAATACAGCTTTAACATTAGATTTTCACACCTCAAAATTCCATGGATATCTATTGCATATCATAGGTTAAAATAATGCAAAGGACAAGACCTTACAATGATGAAATGGTGTCAAAATATTTAGGCATACAAGCACACAAGACCGAGACTTTGTTGCATTTCATGATTTAAAGCAATAAACATGGAATAATATTCAATTTTAGCGATACAAAATAGTGTTTATATTTGTTGATTTCAGGACACAATGATGAAGAAAGGGAATATCTAAGTACAGGAAAAAAAATTACAGTTAGTTCGAATATTTAAAACTTCTCTAAGCCAGTATCAGAAATATATGTAAACTTGCGCATACGTTATGTGTGTAGATTTTGAACTTGCATATCATACCTGTTGTAGATTTGTTTTATTTTATGTCGCATCGTAGGTGGCAGTTGAGGGCAACATTGGCAGTGGCAAATCTACATTATTGGAATACTTCAGAACCTGCCCACTAGTTGAGGTGAGTGAACAACTGAATGAGCCTTTTTTTGTGTTTCTGCTGGGCTCTTATAAAGCCATAATTTAAGCAGTTTAAGCACTGTTCTCCAAACCTCGGATTCCCCATTTTAATTAAAATTCTAGCTATTTCCATGGGAGATTTCACTGGGGAGTTGTCTCTCAGCCATATTTCTTGAGGGCGTCCAATGGTGAGGCCAGACAAAGAATTCTACTCACTTTTCATATTTCCTCCTCACAAATTGGTCCCCACTCACTTGTGGTGTTATCTTTTACGAGTTGGTCTAACAATAAAATAAATGTGTATGTTACAGTTTATTAATCCAGGGTTTGTGATGTCCTGTAATAAATATGTTAATGATGGTTTATCATTATGACATGACAGTGTCATAAACTGTCAAAAGCATACATTTTAGTATCAGCACAGCCAACAAATTTATGATATTTATTCCAGATACATCTGAAAAATAGTTGTTACGAAAGCCTTGAATTATTAATAGATTATTAATATAATATAATAATAAAAGTAAAATTATTATACAATGAATTAGAGCCTGGTTATTAGGCTATTGTAATTTTATATTGAATTAATTGACCTGATTTGTCTGCTAATTTATTTCTAGAGCTTGGGGGGGTGGTACTTATTGAATATGTCCATTCATTAATTGTATGGCTAGCAAGACATTGCCCTCTTCAGCTGATGCTGGTGTATATTTCTGACTGACCATGCATGCAGTGACAATGGTTTCACTTACGTGGCAGGAACTCAAGATATCTGTTAATTTACTTTTATAAAGCCATCTTATAGCTTGCACATGAAATTATTCTTACTCATGGTTAGCTTCATGGGTGGCTTCAATATAACCAAAGGGGGGTATCAGATGGGGAGAAAAGAGACCTGTCAGAAGCATATATTTTGCATAAATATTGGCATACCGGTAGTACAACATAGCATAGTGCAGCAAAGCTCTCAAACCAGTCATGGTCAAGAGTGGTAGACCTGCCCATCCCATCTGGGAGTGTTTCCATAAGAGTGACAATGGATGGTAAAGCTTATGTTATTAAGCGTACGATATGTGGTCGCCAATGGCTAGAGATTCACTAGTCACCACCCCCTGTGCGCTAAGCTAGGCAACCAAGTCACAGATAGTAGTGATACTGTAGCATCCACCACCAGTATCACCCAGTAGATGCCCAGATCACCTGATGTCATAGGGGTATTTATGATGGGTTTACGACAGCTTTATGATACTATCATGTCATAAACAGATTTGTGATTATCATAAACCCAATCCTGATCATAACAGTCGCACACACAACACCTATTTCCATATCAATGTAGAGTTCCTGTTTCTTTCAGACATTGCAAGAACCAGTTGACAAATGGACAAATGTACATGGTCATAACGCACTTGTGAGTGATAGTTATTTAGTGATGTATAACATTTTTAATTATTAGTTATTTTCAGTCACAAATATAGTTTTAAATTACCATGTTTATAATAAAGTTAAGGACTGGTGTTGTAAATAGTTCCACTTGTATATTAATGACCTTTGGTGTGTGTGTGTGTGTGAGAGATACCTCTACTGCAGGCCTGATCATCCCATGTGGGCTTCTGTGGCTTGTAGGGTGGGATGGGCCAAAATAATGACAAGATATGTAGGCAGGTTGCAGATCTGACATTACGTTTGCAGCAAGGTGCCCACCATAGATTATTTTATGTAGTTTGTGTGTAAATTTTGGGCCCACAATGTGAACAAAACCTTTTGTCAGCAATTAAAATTGGGTTTAGAATTCTGTTTAAAGCTTAGTTTTTGTGCTCGAATAGAAAAACGATCTTAAAAGTAGCATAGGACCTACTATTCTCATCTGCACGAAGAGTGTTTTTTTTAATTTATCAATTTTAGAAGTTGCTTTATGAAGACCCTAGTCGCTGGTGCTTTTTGTTTAATAATTATGTTATGCTGTCGAGACTGGAAATTCACAGCTATCGCCAAACGACACCTGTGAAGCTGATGGAACGTTCATTACACAGTACAAGACACATATTTATAGAAAATAGTTACAGGAGGTTTGTTGATAGTTTACTGTAATCAGATACATCAAGAGATTATGTAATAATCTAAAGTTTACAAGTATTCATTTGATAATTTCTTTTACTAAGCAGTTCAGTGGCCTTTTTGTTATGGTAAATGAAAGGATGTTAAGAATTTAAACTTTCAGATATTTTGACTCCTCATCCAGAATTTTTATGTGTTTAGTTTTTTATTTATCCTACAGTGGCTCTTTAACTGATTTGGAATATAGTGTATTGGAAGCATGGTTTGAAAATCTTCTAGCACAACCTTGTACACATGTGGACCTTTTTGGTAAGAATTGGTTCAGTAGAAGCTGAACATACACTGTAATAATTGAGATATATATATATATATATATATATATCAGGTGTGAGAATTCCCTGCAGATCAGGGCGCCCCCACATTTTTGATAGACCCAAGAACAATCCTGTGATCAATGTGAATCCATTGACAAATGTATAGGAGTCTTAGAAAATTTCATCACAAACGACGAAATAACATTTTAGTGAGATATGTGAAAATGTTTCTGTTTTTACAGCTACTTTTGTGCACAGAGTAAGCTAAATGGGCCAAGTGACCACCAAAGGTAATCAGGTAAAGTGAAAGATGAAACACCCATCTCAGATGGCCAGGCCAGGGTTTGAACCCAGGTGCTATAAATCTGTGGCTACCCATACTACCAATTAGGTCATGGTAAACAAAACACCGATCCAGGTATCATTCAATATAAGTGCTGGAATCATACATGAACTTAGAAAATACGGTTGTTTTGTCAGAATATATGGTGATCAGAAAAGAAATTTCGTCCCAAAAAATCAAGGTTTCCTCCCTTAAATATAGCCTCGGAATGCCTCCAGATCATTCTAACATTACTCATGTTCTCAGGGGGCTTACGGTGCCCCAGCTCATATTGCCTTGCAGCATTTGTCCTTTGATTCGCTTATTAATTTCCAGCTTTTTTCTTTCTCTGTTCTCACCCCCGATATATATATATATATATATATATAATTATTCAAAAACACACAGAGTTCATTCTGTTTACTTTTGGTGATAGTAATAAGTGTTTGAATTACATGTTCTAGAAATGGAACTTCTTGTAAAATCTGAGGTTAATTTCAAATGTAACAGCTCTGTACAACAGTGGTTACACCGATTTGGAGTGGGTGTCAAAATATATTCCCATGCCATATACATGAATGTTTCTTTGATGTTTTGTTACTGTTCCAGTATATCTTCGTGTGTCTCCAGAGACTTGTTTTGAAAGAATCAAACAGAGAAATCGAAAAGAAGAAAAAACATTATCTTTAGTGAGTATTAAAAATCCAGATTTTAGAATAGAATAAAGTTAACTATCTAGCCATTTTGTTTTGCATATGGAACTTAATTATAAATATGTTTTGGGAGAAACTTCAGAATAATATTTAATGTTTGATCCACAACTTGATTTTGACAGGAATTCCTCAAACAGTTGCACCACTTACACGAAGAGTGGTTGATTGATCAAAAGCATGCTACGGTCCCTACCCTGGTTAGTATTATTCTTAGCAATGATTACTTGAATGTTGAAAAATTTTGAATCAAGTCATCCAAAGGCATACCGATGGTGCAGTGGTTAGATCACTGCACTGCACACCTCCAGATTGTGGGTTCCATCCCAAATCATATCTGTCTTTCTGGGATATGAAATTATAGCAAATCATCTGTTCCAGGTAATAGATGGTACTCCAGACATGAAAGCGATGCGTAGAGTGTTTGAAGATAACAGATCAAGGATACTGGGTGGCTGCGTCTAATGTGTGCATGTGCTACTAGGATACAATTCTGTTACATCTGTCAGCCTGGTGTAACGTTTACAACTTATTGAGTCCCTTCCAAACAGTGAAGTTTAATATGAAGTACTGAACTGTATGTTTAAAATCTTTTTCTTTAAATACATGCAGTGTATAATAATATTAAAGAATAAATTTATTTCAACAGACTCCTGTATTAATCAAATATTTAACCAGCCTTAGGCACATTGTTTACTGACATGGCATTTACTGACTACACACTCAATTTAATAAACATGCATACTCATTGAAAGATTGAAATTACTAAATAATTGACAGAATTTACCTTTAATTGCAATCAGTTTCCAGGTGGATTTTAAAATACCTTTATTGGTGTCATCAGAAGCTAGCATGAACTCATCCAGCACACACATAAGAAAGATGTTTGCTGATAAAAGAATAGAGAAAAAGCTGCTAGAAATCTCTTACGGTTGAAGATGGTGATTTCTGATTAACATTAACAAGTCAACACGCACATTTCTCTGTTCTGCAGTTTATTCTTCCATAAGGGGTCTTTCACAACTAGATCTGGTCATAAACAGTTTGATTAATACATCTCGCACACATACATCAAAGTAACATCTTGATCTATTGCTAAAGTTTAAAAAAGAAAAATCATGAACAAGTCAGTTTTTTTATTGCAGAAAAAGTATACAAAATTAATATTGAGTATAAATAAGGTGCTGCTAAATGTATTATGCATTGTATAATTCTCTAAAAAGTACTTGATTCAGCGGTTTACATCCACACACATACACAAACAAACCGAGTATATCCTTTGTGTTCACTGTAAATAGTGGATTGAAACTCGTAATCTCTGAACAGACAGTACCAACTAGATTCATGATAACATAGAAATTGCTGACTTTAAACAGAAAAAGACAATAAAAGCCTGTGTTAAGTAGAACAGGTTCTAACATAGGACTCACAACATTTAGTTACGGTTGTGCATTATCTTCTATGCCGTATGTTACTATGTATACATCACACGGAAGTAATGGTGGGTGGACAGAGGACATTAATTAGCCCACCGCACACGACAGGCGATTGTCTCTCAGTTGTCCAGACATGATCAACGCAGACTGATGGCCCACGCACCAAACTTGGATTTGGTCCTTTTGCCAGTGCACGGTCGGGACCTTTGGCCACCGGTTGATAATTACTGACTGACTTTTGTTGACTGCCTTGGTAATTCTTTGGATCCGGACCATGTATTGGCATATAGTCAGTTCTGAAAGTGTTGGTTTTCTTAGCCACATTTCTGGTTGATATTACACATTTGTCAGTAAACAGTAAAAATGTATCTCATACGATGTATGAAAAAATTATATTGATGTTGTTCGAGTTACTCTTTTTAATAGTTAGATCTGATATATACATGTATAAATTGTTTATATAAAAAGTATAGCTGTATAAACAGTCGCAAACAAAAAAGAAAATATGTTCACATAAAGTAAATTAAGATAAAACCATATAAAAATACATCATATAGTGAGGTGAATTTCAAAATACACAACCAAAAGCATAAACAAGAAGATAATCAATTCACTGGTTATTACCACACAGCAAAGGGTTCAACATGGTTTACAGCTGATTGATAACTATATACATTTTAATGAGTAGCCACTGCCTAAAGCTTGGGATTGGGAACACAAGAGATCCCTGTTTGGACCAACGTGGAGACTGGGATTTGGACCTTTCGCACCGGTCGGTCCTTGATGAATTGCTGGGTTGGGTCCATTAGCCCTGATATAGTCATTCCTAAAAATATACATTCAAATACAAATATACATCAACATAAAAAAAGAGGAACGATAAGTTACCATATATTCAACAGAAATATGAAATGAACGATTAGTAAAATTTGGAAAATATATAAAATATATTTAAATATATATATATATATATATATATATATATATGGACAAAAAAGCCACAACATAACACATACATGTGTATCATCATCTTGTGAAAGTAAATTTAAATATAATTGTACTTTTAAACGGTTCATAACACACATCTCCATTTTTTTTAAACAGATAAAACTGGGAAGAGCCTTTTGAAAGTGCAGATTGTCATTGTTGCATTGTGTTAATTTCTTCAAACTAAACGATGACTGGCATGAGGTTGGTGTTTTAACTTACTGAAACTGAAGTATAATTGTTAAAGAAACTGGCAATGTCGGACTTGCAGGCACTCAAATTATATGCAGTTTTGGAAATGGTAGCCATGGATCAACTGTGGACAAAGCCAAGAGTTATTTATTACCAAGGTTCTAGTTGAGGTAGTATAATATAAGGACCATTTCCCAAAACACTAGTGGCATATTTACAGGCAATGGGCATGGGCATTGCAACAGAACAGTGGTTAGAACACTGTACTGCAAATCTCCATGTTTGAATCCAATTTATAAATGTGTTTGTGGTACATTTCCTTCAGCAGTTGACCCTCAATTATATAATCCAGGTGTGACCAGTCCCAAACTGTGCTGAATAAGCGGCAGCCTGGGGATTCTCCCCGAAAAACAAATCAATCCCAAAATGAAATAGGAGACACTAACAGCAGGCACCCATATTTGGAGAAGCCCAATTCAGACGATGAACTGAAATAATCTCGTGTAAACTGAATAATAAAATAATAACGGAGGATCAAATTTACTGTCACCGCCACTTTAGCTGATATTAGATTATAAGGCTTACAACTTGGAATGTGCGTTTTTGGTAAGACTTCAATTAGTGAAATAAAGATGTATTCTGCATAGAAACATACAGCATGCTGAAAGGTTTGAATAACAAAACATTAGCCAAACTATTAACCAAAATTTGATAATCTTGAATTTTGCTTTGTAATTTCAATATTTTTATAGCTCACTGGCATGGTGTCAACCAAATTTAATGCTAATCGCATAAAAGGCAAACAGTAAACTCTTGAAACTGGAGATGTACGAGTAAAAAATAAATGAATAGTATGAAAACATAAACGAATCAAAAACAGTCACAATTAAACACAATCTGAAAACATTAAGTGCAATTAATTAAAATAAATTAATAAAAAAGACAACATTTATTTATAATTCTACATCCTATGTCTCCTGTGTACTTCCAAAAATATACATACAAGATGATATCTAAGTTTGGTCCTTTCCACATGTCGATGTTAGCTCCGACAGGCTGAGTTCTGTATTTTGACCTATATTCTCCTGCTTGTGGCTGTGTTTTCAGCAGTGGAGCTCTAAAGGTTAATAAGCATCATGAAACAGTAGGACAAGACAAATGCAGCAAAAACAATACACGTCTCACAGCAACAGGCTTCTAGACAGCCACCCAGCAAAAACTGGTTATGTTCAGCCATGGATCTGTTAATTCAAAGTCATCTATCCATACTGTTGACAGCTCTATTTTATGGTTACATTACAAATTCACTCCACTTATACAAAGGAATATCGTCTAAATATTATGCACAAATTCGTAAATATTTGTGAAGAGAAGTGGTGTGTTTTCTCCATTGAATGAGAGGTGACCTGCATTAGTTTCTCATGTCTACAAGATGGATTTAAGCCATCTCATTCCAGACTAAACAACAAATTCATAACAACTACAAAATCACTTCATGGCTCTAGATAACCACATCCTGTTTCTTCCTCAGATTGGCCAATGGTTAAATATTTAATAAGCAAATAATAGTACACTAGATAAATGGTAATTACTTGGTTGCTTTCTTTCGTCCAGTGGTGGATTTCTTGCTTATCTGTTCCTTTCTAGAGCTAGCTGAATCAATCAGAGATGACAAGTTGCTTCCACTCTCGAGATGACTAAAGCCAGACAGTAAAGAAAAACATGAGCGAAATCAAAGTTATAACATCTACCCCAACTGGTAACCAAATGATCTCAATAATCTATATTTAGTGGCAAACATTGAAGACATGCTCCAGAAATATAACTATATTTGTTTACACTGTGTGAATGTATGTATAACAGTATTCTGAACACACACATTGTATGGTAGGTAATTTCTTACCTTCTCTGAGTAATAGTTTTTGCTGGAGAAGCTAAAACAGAGAGATAATAAATAGAACTTTTACCCACTATGTGGTAATGACAGGAAATGTAAAAATAAACTGAGAGCCTGTTTAACTTTCAAAATGCTAAACAGTAACATACTTTCATTGTTAACAGTGTTGTGTTTCTTCACAGTAGCATAAACTGGTATAGTTTGTCCTAAATGAGGGCTCTCCTTGCTGCAGCTGAAACAGATGAACAAATCCTTACATTCATGCTCGGAAAACATGAATGCATTTTAAGCTGCATGCATTGTAAAAAATACCGAGGGCCACCATTACGGCTGCCCCGAAAGCCAGATTCGAAGGCGGGAATGAGAAAACTCAGATGCTCTGATGTCATATGTGCACTCTCTCAACTGATGCAGATTATAGTTGCTCTCGAGCTTTAATATCTCAGCCATTCATGAAGTTGAGATATACATTTTAGATTCGAATCGGGTAAAATACAGTTCAAATTTTGCACAGAATGACGAGAAAGAGATTGCTTCTCAGAATCCATTGGTTCACAGAGTTCACGCAGTGTTCCCGGTTCTCCTCGAGGTTTCTTTGACGATTCCGCTTTCTCTGAAACAATCAGAATCATCTTCCTCTTCTAAGGTTCCTTCCAGCTCAAACTGATGTAGTTGTATGTCATTGATGACATAATCAACTGTATGGTACAATGAAGACAAACTTTTGTCTGTCGCAATTACATGATCATTGACTTATTTTACTTTACTTTGTCAAACCCAATCCCCAGAAGTGTAATATCAGAATTATAACTAAAACTGAATAGCTGAATAGTCAATGTAACATTCATGGTAAGTGAAATTTCAGTTCCAAGATTTTACTGACACAGTAGCGAGAGGGTACCGGATATGATCATTACAGTGAAATCCAAAGGCCTGTAGTACATGGAACATGACAAGTATTTATGGAATAATATATTCCTACCCTTTGCTTGGCGAGCTTTTCCGGCTAGAATCTCTGTTGCCGCCACCGGCTGCCGTTTTCAACAGAATACGAGTCTTGCTCTCATCATACTGGGATGCATCCAGAGCCATGACAACAACTTGTGCAGCACAGTGCGGAAATTCCTTTGTCAGCTTCTGCTTCACTAATAATGTAAACAAAAAGGTAAATCATGTTTCAGTATTCTTTGGCTACTAGAAACTACATCAAGCTTTTGGAATGAATGATGAATAATTAATCGCGATATTTTTAAAATCAAAGATGCTACAATATAAATAAGTAGAAACAAATATTAATTTTAGCAGGTTTGCCTTAATTGCTGTTAATTTATATATTTACAAACAAGTCCGACTGGACATAGAGATAGAAAGATAGCTGCTTATTGTGTATAGCACTGATTACAGTTAGCCTTCTGTGTTTCTGTTGGCCCTGTTGGTGGCGGCGGAGCTGGCGACTTGTGTGACTTAGCCTTATGTTGTGCCTGATTAAGAAAGCTTCTCTGTGGAGAGGAATCATCATGTCTTGGTGGGGTGTGCGTCGGTGAAAACCCCAATGCATTCAACTGATGTTTGGCTTTTGTCAATTCATTATTAACACTAGAAAACAAGATAAGGAGCGCCATAGATTTGCTGATCTGACAACATTGACAATATTATACAAGATTTCACATATCCAGCCTTAATCATAATGGCAAAATGGAACTGTTGTCATGGCTATACTATAACAATGTATGTCAATTATGCTTTCACTGAGTGTTGTAAGGGTGATTTTTTTCCTGGCACAACGTAACACTAACCCACGAAGTACATCTTTTATTACTTCAGCATCAACGGAAGGATAACTGTGCTTCAGTTTTGCCAGAGCATTATGATCCAGAACAGGAGAGGCTTCATCAGAAAATGATGTCTCCTGAAATATAAATGGTTTAACAATTAGATAAACTCTCTGTGTTAATAACTATCATATTATTGTGAATATTTTGTTTTTATTTAATTAAATATTTATTAGCGGAATATTTGAATATAAACATTGTGCTCTTTTACATTCTCCTTTTTAAAACCATATCAATTTAGGTTAATGAAATAATACCCAAACCTGAAATAAATCAATAAATAATCAAAGGATATCTTGTTCATATTTTAACATCCCTGAAAGAGTGAAAAGTAATGAACCAAATGCTACAAGGTGGCTCTGCCAAAATAGCATGTAAGACAGCACTATTATCCATTTAGCTTATAGGGAGATTTGTTCTGAAACCATATGGTATAACTTATTTTAAACATTAAATTTATATCAAAATTCTAACAAGCACAGCTTTAATACAACATTTATACGCGTTATGTACTTGTAAAAGAATATGATCTCACTAAACTCATGTACGGGAAACATTTCCAACAAAATTATTATTTTAATTAGATTCTTCGAAGGCATATGAAATAAGCTCGCAATCTCTACCAATCAGCAGGACTAGCATACCAACCCAGACAATTTTTTATTATTTATAAAGACAACCTCACAATAATTAATTTGTCCCATGTTCTCACATGGACATTGCGATGTACTGAAACTCTTCCCGTGAGATCAGTGTTGATCTAGTTGCATCAAGCTGCCAGTGAACAAACTAATTTCAAATCAACTTATTTCAGGTTGTTATGGATTAATATCAATAAACATACCTCTACATCATCTTTAATGTGTTGTATCTTCAAACCATATTTATCCTCAACCTGCATGAGGAAAGAGAGATTAAATCAGACACGGCAACAATTAATTGGTGTCAATGAATAAAATAAACATTCAATAAGTAAATGTAATTGCTGCTGCTTTACAGCCACTTTTGTGCACAGGGTATGCTAAATGGGCCGAGCAACCTCCAACAGTAATGAGGCGAAGTGAAAGATGAAACGCCCTTCTGAATTTGACATAGCCTGGTGCGGGTTTGAACCCAGGTGCTAGAGATCTGTGGCCAACTGCACTACCATTTAGGTCATGGAGATGCTCCCCATTCAATAAGTTATTCCTCTATACATGTATCTGATATAGTTTCCAATAGTAAGTGGCAAGAAAATAAAGGAGAAAAGTCAAAATGAAGGGTAAGTAACAGGTTTAGGCAGGAAAGAAATTAAAGGAAAGACAAATTGTGGAAATAAAGTAACAGCCCTTGAGAAATAAAATTTATTTTTAACAGTTATCGACAGTAATGTTTTGGAATATAATATCCTGTCGAAAGAAAAAGAGAAGCCATGATTTAAATTAAAATGTAAAATTTCAATCAGGATATACGTGCATTGGGATTCAAACCCCTAAATTTGACAAAAAGGGTGTTGCTTTCTTTCCATCGTTCTTTTCCTTGTTAATTTCTTTCCTGCAGTAATTTCTAATGGACACATAATGAGAAAGTGTCAGGTATGTCTAATAATTATGCAAATGGGATAATGTTATTACTGATTATTACTGATACCAACATCACAAGAAATGTTTATTATGTTATAAAAATGGTAAATAGCCTTTATTAAAAACGATACAGTGTCATAGCTGAAAAACATTGATGTGTAGCATTACGTACACCCATTAACGGTCTTTCATTCACAGTTCAAACTTACATGTTTCTCCCAGCCATTGTACGATGTTGGTACAAATTCTTTTAAATGCATTTTATCTGGTGATTTGTGTGGTGTTGACCCTACACTGGGACCATCATGTGTTGGTCCTGAACTCTGTAAGATAAACATTCCTACTATCATATAACACAGACAATATGTGGTTAGAAATATATATCAACGAATTCTGATATTGGTGTAGGAAAATGTGTGTGTGTGTCTGCAAAAAGGTCCACCACTGATACACGTTTTTGAAGGTGTTTGACTTTTTGAAATATTTTGTGAAATTATTCTAAAATAAATATTTTAACTGCTTAAAAATAAAAATTATCTGAAAATGGTATTTAAACATCTTCGAACACAAATGTATTTCACCTTATGTTTATTCTGGTACACTCTCTGTGTAATCATATAATAATGCTTACGTTACTCCACACAATGACAACAAATATACCAGTAAGCAAATCATTTAGAAAACGAACTAGTCCACATCACTTGGAACTAGCCATCTATCTACCTACATGTCCAAATTTCTGCTGCTGGTTAGAATTCTTTTGATTCACTGCTTGTTCCCATGCGGTCTTCCTTGGATCGTCCCAGGTTGTTGTTTGCATTTGGTGGTTGATGAAATAGCTACAGCAATGTAAACAAAATGAGTTCGATTAAATGACAATGATAGACATGGCACGCCGAATATTATTATAGATACAAACAACATTCCCCTTGGAGCTCATCACTTTCTATACATGACACACGCAGTGGCTATTGATCTACTTAATAACACTTTATGGCATATTTAGGCGATTGTGATCAATAAGTCTTTTAGTTCAATAGGCAAATACAGCAACATTATTAGAGGCTCTTGGCTTGGGTTATAACCAGACATGGGTCAATTCAATTTTGCAATGGTCCTTTTCATTCAGAAGATTCCCAAAGTACTTGCCAATCAGAGACTGGCTAGCATTTGACTCCGGTGACAAGAATCCAGCTAAACTAGCATTTATTTTTAATCTGCTATATTTCACGATCCGGTTGTAAAAGTCTGGATTCAACCATCCCATTCGGGTGTCCTGACAGACTTTCCCAAGAAAAATAGGTAAGAAGTGTGTTCAAAACACATGGATACCACAATATCACATATGCATGCTGCGTACATGGAATCTTGGCTTTATGCGTAGCTAGCATTTGCATCGCAGATTATAAGTATAGGAACGCAGTAGGAAAAACGATTATTTAATTAGTTTGCTCATCATGTATGGGCACACACATATTTGGCGAATTTTCGTCTCAGAGGCACTCGCCCAAAAATTTTGATAATTAAGTTTTAGTCGAAACAAATACTTGTATTCATCATTCTTTGAACAAGGAATTAATAACCTCTTTTAACACCAATCAGTATTTATTGTTTCATTTAAAGGTCTCGGGATTTACTTCGGAGTTGCTTCAGAATAATCCAAACGAAGTAGATTTTAAAATTAAGTACAATTGTAGATCAAATTTTCTTTTAATGGCTTCATATCACTGCAAACCAAATAGATCTAATAAATGCACAAACTGTAAATTGTTTTCCTCACTAGTGTTTTCCATTAACCTACCTGCCCAAAGATTGCTAACGGTGCCAGAAGTTACGCATTTTCCTATGAATTTATCAATTTAACTTAAACAGACTTATTTTACTTGTTATCTGTTCAATTTATCTCTACATGTCCCCTGTCACTGCATGACTCAGTGGAGCGAGACATCCTTTCACCTTTATTTGACCAGAACGAAGTCTCCTTTTTTCACTGTGTTGGTGTTCAATCAAGAATCAATCATTCAATGTGTTGGGCAACTCAAGTGCAGGTTGGAATCTACTTGCCCTGGTGTAATTGAACTAACAAACTATTTTCTTGACTATTGGCTACGTCTACGGCCAATACGGGGAGAAGACTCTTAACCTAAACTAGTCTAGCTGTAGATGATAGATGTTATGTAGACTCTAGATCTAATTAAACTTAAAAGACCAGGCTCTCGCCCTGGGCTGGGGGCCAGGGTGTAGACGGTTCCGATGTTCGAGGCTGATACACAACCAGTATTATGTATACAGCAATCAAAATGGGTCCATAGACTAGATATTTCAACAACAAAATGTAATCTTACAATCGTCGTTGAACCGCGTCATATTTTGCATCCCAACCCTGAGGAAGCGTTTGGGCACTCCACACATTATCTCCCGTCGCCATTAGACTAGATCTAGTCTATTATGTTTATAAACTAATATTGTCCACATCCGGTGAAGCAAGCGGAACAATATAACATCGTCCTGCTTTTAAATCGCTTACAGCTAAAATTTTTGAAAATAAAAACAAAAACATTTGAAGACTTAGAAAAAAAAATTACAAGTAAAAATATTATGTACATCCATAGTGTTACATATAGTTATTTATATTTGACTCCTAGACTACCCAATATATATATATATATATATATATATTATGATTTTATATTAATAAGTTGACTAATAAGAGGGCGAGGTGTCCGGTTCCCGTTGACTACAACGCAAAATAATCAAATATTTATTATCACTTAAAAGACTTATTACGTTTATAAGTATTAATACCATATTATAAATCTGAAACTTATTTTAATGACATTTAGATCCAACCCTGATTTTACCATTTAAGCTGGGGTCATATTTGTAACGATACGAACTCACGAATTCTAGACAGCTCGGCCCAGACAGCTTGGGCCGGGGGCCGAGTTGTCATGGATATATATAATATATATATATTAATTAATTTACATATATCTTTTTCCGGGGCCGAGTTCTTCAAGACGGCTAGGACCCAGGCCGAGCTGTCACTTGGGCCGAGTTGTCCAAGCACCCGAACGTACCAACAAATACATTTAATAAATATTTTAATTTAATTTAAATATAAACAAATAATTAGATGTAATAAATTAAAATTTTCCTGTTTAATAAATATAACCCATCAACAACATCCGATCAAAATTATGTGTTGTTGTTGTGAGAACAGCAACGGGCAAATTCCGCCATCTTTAGAAATCTCGGGCCTATTCTTTGACCATATGCGAACATGCCGGGTAAAGTAGCTCATTTTGTACCTCCAGTAATTCAAGATAATCCCGATGGCTGGGGTCCGTGTGAAGTCCCAGATAAATATAAAGATATGCCATATCAGCCTTTTTCGAAGGCTGATCGTCTAGGAAAGGTAAGCGTATTTGAACTTTTGAAGTTTCAATGAAGTAGATCTAATCTATATTTATCATCCTTCAATCTTCATGTTATTTAAATCTAGATTCTAGTCCCAGACCAGTCCTCCACATATGAAAAATGTTGGAGATCTAAAATCGCTCACCTGTGCAGGCCGACGAGAATAATTTGTTCTCAAGAGCAATATGAATTTGCACACACCTTCTGCATGATTATCATTATGTTTAAAGGTCTTTAGACGGACTTTCCCCAGTTCACTGCTTGAACAGCCAGTACACCTCGGGCTCGACCCGGATACTTCGGCCCTGTTAAATAAAGACTTCGGTCCCATCAACTAAAGGAGATCTTACTATACTGAGCTTTGCCACGAGTCACGACAGAAGCCCTGTAGACCAATAGGCAATACTGTGATACATTGCCTGTTTTGTTTAAGGTAGATTTAATGATTTATAAATTAAATTCATAGAAAAATGTGTAAATTCTGGCATGGTTAGCAATATTATTAGGCATTTCAGGTCATGTAATCTCCAATGTTAACAAATGCATTTAAGCAAGCATTTAGAAATATTTCCCACCTACCCATACATTTCGAGTCATATCGCATTTAGTTTTTAAGAAAATAAAATTGGTATCTAGCAAAAGCTAAGAAACACATATCTCTGATTATTATATTGAATTTGACATAACAACCCAATGCAAGGAGATATTATCACAAAACATAGACATCGTTTCATCAAATTTGCGCAATGGTCACTCGACAGCTGGAATCACTTTTCAGTGTTAATATGCGTGACCTGCCTAGCTCATCGGTTTCCACAGATTTTGACTGGTAAAAAATCAGCCAAGAATCGAATGGACAGGAACAATTTATCATACAAAATACGGAAATATCTAAATTAGATCATCAAACTTGTGTTTCAAGTATATATGTGGTTGAAATGTAATCAATATACATTATAAATTTATACACATTGAGAGCCGACGTCACTGATAATAACCTGGCAAAATCCCCATGTTGATGAATGGTGTTTTGTTTTTCAGTTCCATATTGTGTGGTTATGTCATCTCGACCCCATACACGTTTTACAATGTCAATTATTGGACACTAATTCAAGTACTTGTTGATTTTAAAAGCTTAATCTTAGATTGTATCACATATTGAGTGCCTATGTCTATGTGGTGTAACTGGTAATGCATTGGATCACAGACTTTTTAAGGTCTTTATTAACCTGGTTACAGTTAGCAGGAGCTAAATATTTCCACCCTGGGGATGGAATTCCGCCCTGAAGACTTCTAATATGATCATTTTTTTCAGAAGAGCCTACGTCCTTTGAGATATGGGGGATATATGAATAGCATGAGAGATGCCAGATATTTGATGTTGGTGTGACTAATGTCTTAAGTTGATGCCTGGCTTCTCTGCACAGCTTGGTGTTGCTTTTTCTCAGTATGGGTACAGATGGATTTGGAAGATTGGTCATTTGTATTTAGTATCATTTGAGTATAATTGCACATTTACATGGTTATACAATAATTACATTAATATAGCATAATAACCTATTGATTTATATGTAAAAATGTTATTGATTTTTAATTCATTTTTGCCAATGCTTAAAATGGATATTATTTTTGACTGAATTTCGCAATGTTTGCAGATAGCAATAATCTACTAGTTAAACAATGAATAATTGATAGATTTAAAATTTCTTTATTCTTTATGGATGCCCACCATAGATGCCTGGAAAAAGTTGCACTACTTTAACTGTGTTAATTAGTAATAAAGGATACTTATTTTACTGTTATATCTATCATGTGTTAAGGTCATGCAATAAATACAAATGTTGTCCCAATCAAGACGACTTGTAAACATACGAAACTCGTACTTTATGGTGGCCATCTTGAATATATGAATTCAATATTATCGTACTATTAAGACATGGGATGGGGTCAATTCCATTTGATCAATTCCACCTCAAATTTTTCAATTCCAATTTTTTGCCTAATATTTTTTACCGTGAGTAGTTTATATTCCAAGTAGGATTGTCATGGAAGAAATATTTCGGAATTAAAAAATTATATTCGACTGCCCAGCAGGAGCCTTGAAATGAATGTATTTGCTTAGCTCCACCCAGCAGGGGTCAGACCCTGTATTTACTTTCACAACCCTACCTGGTACTAAACCAATGACATATGGTAAGTTTACAAAATCTCTCAAATGGTTATTAAACAGTTAGGTCTGGGGACAGGCTATAGTAGTCACAGTTTGAGGAGAGGAGGGGAAAACTTTGGCTCCAGATTGGCATTCCTGGTGAGATGATAAAATTAATTAATTCCTAAATAGCAATATCTCTATATAGATTACAGGTATGCTATGTGGTGGGGTATCCAGACCATTTTAATTGGTTAAATGCTCACTTGGGGTGCCACAGTAGTGTGTATATCTGATATATATAAGGAACCAAAGCTCTGAATTATTATGGTTCCAGTATATTGGTAGCACCACATGTAAGTGTTAACATTGTAAAAATGGTATATTAATTTTTGGATTTAATGTTTTTGTAGGAAACTTCAAATTCAAAATTAATCAAATCCAATTCAAAATTTTTCAATTCAGGAATTGCATTGACCCCATGTCTGGTACTAGTATCAGTAATTAAAACACTTCATTTGTTGAACAAATTCAAAATCAAGACGACTGGTAAACATACAAAATTCATGCTTTGTGGTGGCCATCTTGGATTTAGGTGGCCATTTTGAATATATGAATGCAATATTATGTGCTGATATCAGTAATTAAAACAACACCTTATTTGTTGAACAATGTTGAAATCAAGACGACTGGTAAGCATCCAAAATTCTTACTTTATGTTGGCCATCTTGGATTTAGGTGGCCATTTTGAATATATGAATTCTATATTATTGTACTGGTATCAGTAATTAAAACACCTCAGTTGTTGAAGAATGTCGCAATAATGACGACTTGTAAACATACAAAATTTGCACTTAGTGGTGGCCATCTTGGATTTTGGCTTCCATTTTGAATATATTATGAATTCAATATTGGTGTATTGTCAGTAAGTAAGTAATTAAAACAACACTTCATTTGTTGGAATGTGGTATCTGATTAGGGAATTATTCCCTTTATGTGAAGAAATCGAACCAATTTTACCCCAAAACAGTGCCATCAGTCACTGCCAGTGTCATTTTCCTATCTGGGTTGGCCTGCAAAATGTTGATATATGAAAATTATAACAACTTCATAATGGGTAGACATAGAGACTTATATAAGGCATCATTTTGAAGGAGAGAAATAGCTACGGCCATATATGCAGGCATAAAAATTGTCTGAAATGTCTAATATTAGGGCAGGTAAATAAATGGATGAACAATAGTGAGGAATGTTTTACATACATAAAAATACTTTCATATAAATATTAGTGCCATTTCTCATAATTACATTACAAATAAGTTTAATTTGATATTTACAACACTCAGACGGTGACTTTTGATCCAAACAACAGATGATGGTAGTTGTTGGCATTGTGTGACAGAGTGTCAATGTTAAGAAGTGCTGTGCATGGCCCATCAACAGACATTTTCTCTAATTAGTTCATTCAATTTGGTGCCAACATATTTAAATGGATTTTCCTGCATCTTTGCCATGTTGACAACGAAGACTGTGATTTCAGCACCACAACCTTTTATACAGAATTTGATGATGTTTTACAGCCACTTTTGTCCACAATGTAGGCTAAATGGATCGAGCGACCTCCAAAGGTCATTAATGAAGTAAAAGATGAAACACCCTTCGGATATGTCCACGCCAAGATTTGAACATTGGTGGTAGTGATATCTGATCCAACACTCTACTGTTAGACCATGGAGGCGCCCCTACAGAATTTGAAAAATTTTCAGTTTATGTGTTTCCTTTTGTTTGTTTGGTGTATTTGGTTTTCATTGATATGAAGCAATAAAAGAAAATTTTCTCTGCTTATAAATCTACTCCATTTGGATTATTCTGAAACTACTCCAAAGCAAATCAGAGTCATTTTAATTGAAACATCAAATATTGATTGATGTTGAAAAAAGTTATTAATCGGGAAAGTGGTTTCAGAGAATATGAAACAAATACTTCTATTTGTCATTCTTTGAACATATGTAATATATTACCTGTTCAAAGAATGACAAATACAAGTATTTGTTTCTACTAAACCTGTCAATTTTCTTTGTTTTAATTACTGATAGCAACACTAAGTAGCAGCGCCGAAACGACCTGGGCTCAGATCTCCACAGGCTAAGGTCTATGGTATTCGAACAGCCACCCATGCCTGAAACTCGTCCTGGCTTTAGTCACGGTGTGTGGTGTTCAACAGATAATATTAATGTATGACAGTTACAACAAAAATGCACAGTATCATGTAGTTGGTGTTGTTACTAAAGACGTTTCCCTGTGATGTTCTTCTTGATATAAATGTGCTGATTAACAGTACAGTAGGCCCCATAATAACGTGGTTGTTGGGGTCCACAAGCTGTTGACCATGTTATAGGGGGACTGCGAAGTGAGTTAGAGTACTGTCGGGGTGGATGAAAATAGGGAGTCTGTGTAATCACCTTGTTTTGTACCATCCTTGAAGATTACATAGAACAGTGTATTTCATAAATTTCCCCTGTCGTAAATACCTTTATGGTGTCATAAACTGTCTATTAACTATATTTTGTGATTTATATTTTTTTCAACTTTCACTTTTGATCTATTTGGTTAGAACTAGTTGTGGATTATCATTATATCAGAATTAGTATATTTGTATATTTGTATCTTTAATTCAGTAACCATAACAGACTCTCACAGCTTTCGCACATATACAATTGAATTAGTCTATATTATACATCAATAATCCAAATCACAAAGTCCTTGGAGGATCCTGTGACAAAATACTGATATCTTGAGCTGTTGCCACGGGGAGGATCATTAAGTGAAATCACTGTCAATACATGGTCAGCCACAGATAAATACCAGCACCAACCCAAGAGGGCAGCACTTGTCTTGCTTGTCATCCAATTAATGAATAGTTGTATAAAATGAACACTGCCCCTTAGCTCTTGAAACAAATGGAAAAATATGTCACAAATTTGTTGGCTATGCCAATATTTATATTTTTCAAAAAATGCTTTTGACAGTTTATGATGTTATCATGTCATAAACCGTCAAACCTATTTATGACATGACATCATAAACTGGGTTAATCCATGGTTTTTGCCATTGTGTCATAAACCTGCCAGCCCTGGTTTCCAGTAATTGCCTGATCATTTGTTGACTTAAAGCTACATAAATATTATCTCGGTGTTTGTGTGGAAAATAAAATGTTTCTAAAATTGCATAAAAAGTAACAGCCATGTTGGATTAGTGATATTCATCTGCCAGAAATAGTGCATGTTTTCAGATGAAGTTAGCAAATATATCGACCAATAAATGAACGTTCATGGGTGCATGTTTAACTTTTGTAATAGCCTCCAATTTCTCTTTAACAGTGTATGAATTTTGTTTTCGGATATTTTAGTAGTATTGTGCACGAAGAATAGCATTTGAGAAATGATACAATATGTCAAAACAGAGGTCTTTTATACACAAAATATCATTCATAATTGCAATAAATAAAATAAAACACAATGGCTGTGAATTAACAAACAGAATCAAACTCATTAAATGAGGATTGTGAGAAGACACTGGTTCAAGCTGCCAAGTTTCTAATGATGATATGCTTGTGATTGGCTTGATGTTATGGTTAAGTGGTGGGTCGTGCGAAAAATTGAAATGGAGCCCTGTAGACCTACTGGCTGCTCACCTAATCCTAGATCTACTATCAATTATATAATACTAGTACTATACAGGTATGTGACATAAATTTTAAATGCAATTTGCTGAGCTTATTGTATTTTATTAAAATACAAAAGAAAATTTCCAGTCAAAACAATTCCTGGTAGATCAACCCTCACCCCTCTGTCTTTATTAACAACAAAGTTACAAGTATTTTAATATGACTAATTAACAGGTTTTGGTGTATCTAAATTAACATTAAAACAACAGCATTGTTTGTGACACAAATGAGTGAACTGACCTACTTAGTGTTTTTTTTTTTTAACAGTAGTATGTTGTACTGTTTGTGTTGATGACACATAATCTTATATTCCATTTCAGGTGTCTGATTGGACGGGTGCCACATACCAGGATAGACGACATCTGAGTAAGTAACTCTAGGCAAATGTGTTGTCAATTTGTAATTTATTTTGAATTACAAGTTATAATTGTTATTTTTTAATTTGACCTGAATTCTTTTAACGAACAGACTATGGTGAGAGAGATTACTGATTTTTTTCCAGACAAGTATTCATCCCAGTTTGGAGGCAGTAACAATCCTTATGCCTATTTCCACGAAGAAGATGAGAGTTCATTCCAGTTGGTGGATACAGCACGAGTACAGAAGCCCATCTACCAGCGTGGCAGAGGACGATTCAATCAGGTAAATAAATACACTGTGACAAAATAAAGTAGTTCAGTTTCTCAGCCTATTACCCACCATAGTTATTTCTGCGTCTGTGGTATTATTGTCTACAAATTAACCTTTAACGCCATGGGATTTGTGCTGATGCCAACGCCGTATAAGCCAATGCAGCTGAATCAACCATGCGCTATAGTAATTGACTTTGCCAGCAGAACAAGGTACGCAAGGAGAGAGAACGTCGCCAGCAGCAGCAACAGAATATGCAGGTTTTGTCAAAGACGCAGAAGAGCAGAGAGAGGGATCGCCAGAGACAGCTTCGTAAATGGGCCAAACAGTTTGGCAAACAGCTGCAAGAGCAAAAGAAGGTCAGTTGTAATTTTATGTATATTCTTGAGGCCAGTGAAAGGGTTCACATTCTTTAATTGTTTCTTGAGCTTGTCCCTTCCTTGTTTATCATGTTTCTCGGGTATTTTCTTCTATGTGTACTGACGTGCACTGATTGTTTTTAAGTTGCATGACGTTTTTTACATTTTCACCAGGTTCAAATTCGGAACCGTGATGCTTCCGTGCAAGTACGTGAAGACTGGGCAGTCGTAGAAGAGATGGACTTTCCTCGTCTTGCCAAACTTTCCATGTCTTCAGTTGGAGCGCCAGAAGATTTGTATGCATATTTATGTTATTTAATGTAAAGATTTATTTTTCTGGCTCTTTATCTGTAAGATTGATCAGCGACTTCTGTTTATATAAAAATTCACTAAGTAGCATTATTACCTTTATACAAAATTGTCAGCCATTCATATGTGTCTCATGTGAATAATGGGTAAAATATTTAACAATTGGTATAAAGAATGCACTTACTGGGTTATTTCTTAGCAACAGAACTGATCCCAAAATGAAAAGGTTGTACCGATATTGAAAATTATTGCAAAGACAAAAATTATAAAACATTATTGTTAGTGCATATAACAGAGTGTAACAGGGTGGTTGGTCCTTTCTACATATGCTAAACAAATATCTATGTTTTATTGTAACAAGTGTTTTTGGTGAGTTTAAAAGCTACATATTCTGTGTTGTATATCCTTTGTAATATCTGGAGTCGAGCTGACTGCTCCTTTACTAATTTTCCAATTTTTGAGCAGAAAATGTTTCTTTATCTTTTTATAAATGAACATCCGATTATGTTTTGTGTGTTGATTTGTTTGTGATGAGCTGTTAATTAAAAGTAAACAATTTGAATTTCAGAGCCACCTACGGTAGTCTAGAATTCTATGACAAGACTTATGATCGTGTAACCACTCGTAATGAACGAAAGCTGAAGAGGATCAACAGAATATTCCACAAGGTCACCACTACTGATGACCCAGTTATAAGACAGGTCAGTTATCCATTGATGCTTATATCAGAATGATTGCAGACAGCTGTCCAGCTGCCTATGGGTGTCGTTGTATGCTGATAATATACTGAGAAATTATTGCAGTTATGTAGTTTAGATAGTTGGTTTGTCATTTTTGCCTTTTATGATGCATATCATGTGGTTTGCAGTAGGGTTGTATTAGGTAATAGAAGCACAATCCTTTCAAAGGATCAACAATGAGATTGCTCATCTGTAAAATACGAGAATTTCCTAATGAACATTTTACTGGTCTGCATATTTTCTAAATAAACATTGATTAACTGCATTATGATGGTGTAAATTAAGTATTGATTGGTGATATAAATTAATATGCAATTGTTTGTATTTGTAGCTTGCCAAGAGCCAGGGAAATGTTTTTGCCTACTGATGCCATCCTGTCATCCATCATGTCCTGCACAAGATCGAACTATTCTTGGGATGTCATTGTACAAAAAGTTGGCAAGAAACTGTTCTTTGACAAGAGAGATGATTCTGAATTTGGTAAATATTCAATTGGAATAAGCGTTAGAATGTTTTGCTTGTATTCCATTTATTTTGTAGCAGATTATAATTCAATTCCATAAAAATGAACGGAATGTGTTTTATCCAGATATTCTCACTGTGAGTGAGACAGCCACTGAACCGCCGCAGGATGAGACTGGCATCAATGCGCCACGTAATCTGGGCCTCGAAGCCACGTTTGTTAATCACAACTTTTCCCAGCAAGTGCTGAAACAAGTAGGTAGCCTTGTGTTCTAAAGACGTGGATGTGTTGTTTGTATGTGTTGTTGTTGCTGGTTACTTTGTTTCTACAGAATGCCACGTTTTAGTGATTTTCTTATTAAAATTGACATAATATTACAGAAACAATTCTGACTTTGTCAGCCATAGCTAAACCTACATTCAGTTATTCCAGATCTATATTTGGATCTATTTAAGCAGTTTCTTCAGACTATATGTATTTTAACCACTTAAAAGGCACTTTACTTATTTAAAAAAATGATTCTCAACTTTGTATAGCAGATGGTATAATGCAGTTTTGATATGGCACTGATTCTGCAAAAGAATCAACCTTCCATACTTATAGGGTACAAATGTAATTTTCAAATGAATCTCTCTCTCTCTGTGATCGTGTGTGTTATCCTTCGTGTGTATAGTAATGTAAATATTCTTTTAGTCCAAAATTTTAAATTCACTGCCACAAAGTGTCTTGTTTCAAACAGAAATAAATCATGTGATTTTGATTCTTCTAGTCCTCAGAATCACTTAAAATGTCTTTGGTAGCGTGCTTGTGTTATATACACCAAGCAAGCACTTTCCATCGTTACATAAAAAAAGAACTTCTGAAAATGTTCTTTGTGTATAATATTTTCTTCTTAGGGAGAGGATAAATATGAAATGGAAAATCCGAATCCTTTTGCCCAAGAAGAAGAAGAGGGAGAGGTTGCATCAGTTGCGTACAGGTTTGTAAGATAAAGAATTTTGTTTTGAAATGTTCTTAAATGAATAATTAGCCGTTTAAAAACAGAGACGAGCACATAGTTCAAAATACTAATCTGGGTTTTATTTTCCAGATATCGCAAATGGAATTTAGGAAATGGTATAGAGCTGATTTGCCGATGTGAACACGATGCAATTACCTACGGACCAAATGGTGAAACCCAGCTTATGAACATTAAAGCTCTGAATGAGTGGGATTCAAGGGTACTGGTTTATTTTACATCTGGACTTTTGTGATTGCGGGCATTCAACATACCACGTATTCTAAAAGTAGCTATTGTTGGGACTGCTAAGGATATGGCTTTATTCCTCATCCGCTGGTAGACTTGTTTTGCTCCAGTTGTGTTCCAAATGAGGCCAGAGAAAAAGAGAACATTGTCTTCTGTTACATATTTTGTGATCGTATCTTCCAGTTTTCGGGTGGTGTCGATTGGAGGGCGAAGTTAGACAGTCAGCGTGGTGCTGTGTTGGCAGCTGAACTGAAGAACAACAGCTTCAAGTTGGCAAAGTGGACGATGTGTGCCTTGTTGGCTGGCTCAGACCAAATCAAGTTTGGGTACTGTGTCTATTTATTTTCTGAAATTTAATTGACAGTCAATATTTTGTATCAGACTCTTGTTAGTAAAATTTTAAAGATAGACCATTGATATTACGTTAGTTTTGTTTATGCATCCGTCATCGTGCTCAACTTTTGAATTGTTTCAGTTATGTGTCACGTGTCGGCTTTAAAGACTCGACTAGACATGTGTTGTTGGGCACTCAGCAGGTTAAGCCAGTAGAATTTGCCCAACAGATTAATTTGAAGCTGGAAAATGGTTGGGGAATCTTGCGCTGTATCATCGATATCTGTATGAAGCTGAAAGAGGGAAAATACCTTCTCTTGAAAGATCCAAACAAGGTACGAGTTGGTGTGTGTGTGTGTGTGTGTGTGTCTAGAGTAACCTTTATAGGACTGATTAATTAAATATCTTCACTGACCATTGCTGTCTATGGTGTAGAAACAATCAATTAATGGGATTCCCAATGCTTTGTTTGAATGTCAATCATGTTTGGAAAACTTTGAGCTGGTCTACTTAATGCAAAGGATGTCAGCTTTCCATGACTTTTCAGGATAACTTTGATATTCTGGGTCATGGTTCAAGTCCAAGCCCCTCAGTCATATGTCCCAATGTAACTGTCATTGAGGCAAAACAGTTGACAAAATGGAATTGACCCCATGTCTGGGAATGCTACACCACATGGGTTATGTCTAATTATTATTGGGTCACGGTGATAAACAAGAAATGGGAAGGTCCTCGGTTCAAATCCACTGACCAGCTGTTGGCTTTTAATGTTCCCACCAGGTAACTCAGCCATAAATCAGTAGCTTTTTGGAGTGATAGATTATGGTGTGTGTTATACATGCCTATAAATGGCAGATTCAGATCGATACACTGCTCATAAACCTTAGAATGGATCATATCTTTAGAATGCCCTCGAGCAAGCTTTCCTCATCATGAGGGACTGTATCAGTCCAATAATAATTTTTAATCTGTGCATCCATTTCCCAGACTAATTGTTTGTCGTTTTAACATTGACAGCCTACGATACGAATCTACGACATCCCTAATAACACGTTCGAGAGTGATGACGATGATTATGATGATGATGATGATGAAGAGGAGGAGGAGGAGGAAGAAGAGGAGGAGGAAGAAGAGGAGGCAGGTGAGGAAGAGGAGGTGGTGGTGGTCGAAGAAGCTGTGGAAGGAGAAGCCGCTGATGAGGATAAGGACAAGGAAGAGAAGGTGGAGGAGGAGGACAAGGAGGAGGACAAGAAGGAGGATGAACAGAAGTCAGTTGACGAGGTGAAGGAGACACAGGAGGCAGAGGAGGAGCAGATAGTTGAGGAGACAACAAAGGAGGAACCAGAGGAGAAGGTTAAGACTGAGGTCGAGGAGACGGTTGAGGTAGAAACGGAAGAGGCAAAAGAAGAGGCTAAACCTGGTGATTAGTTGTTGATTTTTATCTTGTTTTTAAAAAGATGTGTACAGATTCTGGATTAGATTGACCAGGTTCTGTGTGGCTGGATGGATGAATGTCGTTTAACGGCACACAGGTTCTGTGTGGCTGGATGGATGAATGTCGTTTAACGGCACACAGGTTCTGTGTGTCTGGATGGATGAATGTCGTTTAACGGCACACAGGTTCTGTGTGTCTGGATGGATGAATGTCGTTTAACGGCACACAGGTTCTGTGT
This sequence comes from Paralvinella palmiformis, assembly GCA_025642065.1. Lineage (NCBI taxonomy): Eukaryota > Metazoa > Annelida > Polychaeta > Terebellida > Alvinellidae > Paralvinella > Paralvinella palmiformis. The sequence goes on along the minus strand of JAODUP010000891.1, from coordinate 198,495 downwards.
GTCTGGATGGATGAATGTCGTTTAACGGCACACAGGTTCTGTGTGTCTGGATGGATGAATGTCGTTTAACGGCACACAGGTTCTGTGTGTCTGGATGGATGAATGTCGTTTAACGGCACACAGGTTCTGTGTGTCTGGATGGATGAATGTCGTTTAACGGCACACAGGTTCTGTGGGGTCTGGATGGATGAATGTCGTTTAACGGCACACAGGTTCTGTGTGTCTGGATGGATGAATGTCGTTTAACGGCACACAGGTTCTGTGTGTCTGGATGGATGAATGTCGTTTAACGGCACACAGGTTCTGTGTGTCTGGATGGATGAATGTCGTTTAACGACACACAGGTTCTGTGTGTCTGGATGGTTATGAAATGTCGTTTAACGACACACAGGTTCTGTGTGTCTGGATGGATGAATGTCGTTTAACGACACACAGGTTCTGTGTGTCTGGATGGATGAATGTCGTTTAACGACACACAGGTTCTGTGTGTCTGGATGGATGAATGTCGTTTAACGACACACAGGTTCTGTGTGTCTGGATGGATGAATGTCGTTTAACGACACACAGGTTCTGTGTGTCTGGATGGATGAATGTCGTTTAACGACACACAGGTTCTGTGTGTCTGGATGGATGAATGTCGTTTAACGGCACACAGGTTCTGTGTGTCTGGATGGATGAATGTCGTTTAACGACACACAGGTTCTGTGTGTCTGGATGGATGAATGTCGTTTAACGACACACAGGTTCTGTGTGTCTGGATGGATGAATGTCGTTTAACGGCACACAGGTTCTGTGTGTCTGGATGGATGAATGTCGTTTAACGGCACACAGGTTCTGTGTGGCTGGATGGATGAATGTCGTTTAACGGCACACAGGTTCGGTGTGGCTGGATGAATGTCGTTTAACGGCACACAGGTTCGGTGTGTCTGGATGGATGAATGTCGTTTAACGGCACACAGGTTCGGTGTGTCTGGATGGATGAATGTCGTTTAACGGCACACAGGTTCTGTGTGTCTGGATGGATGAATGTTGTTTAACGGCACACAGGTTCTGTGTGTCTGGATGGATGAATGTTGTTTAACGGCACACAGGTTCGGTGTGTCTGGATGGATGAATGTTTAACGGCACACAGGTTCGGTGTGGCTGGATGGATGAATGTTGTTTAACGGCACACAGGTTCGGTGTGGCTGGATGGATGAATGTTGTTTAACGGCACACAGGTTCGGTGTGGCTGGATGGATGAATGTTGTTTAACGGCACACAGGTTCTGTGTGTCTGGATGGATGAATGTTGTTTAACGGCACACAGGTTCTGTGTGTCTGGATGGATGAATGTTGTTTAATGACACACAGGTTCTGTGTGTCTGGATGGATGAATGTTGTTTAACAACACACAGGTTCTGTTTGGCTGGATGGATGAATGTTGTTTAACGACACACAGGTTCTGTGTGGCTGGATGGATGAATGTTAAATGTTGTTTAACGACACACAGGTTCTGTGTGGCACGATGATCTATAATTTGCAGTTCACACTCATCCATCAGGTTCACCATCAAGTATTCAAAGTACATGTTTTCTTCTTATCAGTTGGAGTTCATTTATGCTGATACGGTGTCTTTAGGGGTTATGCTTATATATTAAAGTAGGATTGTTTACATATGTATCTGGGACTGCATATGGCGGCGTCTTCAGAAATAGCCTGAGCAAAACCACAATTGTGAAGTGATCAAAGACTCATCAGGGAGAGAGAGAAATTTTATGTATAGCTAATATAGTTTGTATTGAATAGATGGTACAGCTGGAGTTTTTACTCTCATCATAGTTGTGAAAATCATTACAGTAGGATAAAATTTTATTAGATACCCATCAAACCAGATTATCCTGATGCAGTTTTACAAAATTTAAGAAATTAGATGGAGACAATCCTGTGAAATTCTGTCTGGTTTATTTTATGTCTTAAGTGTCCTAGAATTTGATGCAGATTTAAGTATTGGTAATCATGCTGATACTAAAATGGCGACATCTTACCCAAGATCTTGTTTTACAAAGGCAGACTTGAAACTCAGTTATGCATTATGCCACATGTTTTCATATAATTTGATTCCTTGTTATTTGTTCTGTACTTGGGGCAAGATTTCATGGCCACAATTGGTGTCACAGTTAGGAGAATAGTTTAAATTAGGAGTGTGATCGCGTTGGAGAAGTTGTCAACTTACAGGAAAGTACCTTGGATGCCCATACTGTGGGTGATTTCTCTACGTGATTATCATAGTATGATGCTTTTTCTATTTTAGCAGAAGAAGAGAAGCCAGCGGAGTGAGCCAGAATATTTGTTCGACTGTGAGATGTCTCTTCTGGATTGGCTTCAGATGAAGAACCCTTCCGTTAATTGTCTATTATGTAAACATTTATGGTTCAGTAATAAAATAATGTTCAAGATGCAGATTCTCATTGGCTCCTGTGTTCCTTATTTTTGGCTATTGTTACACAAGATGAAACAATTGATAAATTAATAGAAATAATAAATATAATAATTGATAGGAGACAATTCAGTGGGATATCATGAAATGTCCTAAAAATACACAAAACCCAAACATTTTCCCCCACATCCCCAGATGCACGTGCCTCACTTTGCTCCGTGACTTCCTTTCAGGTTTCCCAGCAAACAACATTGTACCAGGAAAACAATGTGTAATAATCAACATCTAATGATTGTGTTAAACAATATAACAAGTAGTTGATAGTCTCAACAGAAGAACTATTGATATAGTACAGCATACCCTCTAAGCCTAAAACATTAATGAACGGATGTTAAATACTGAAAAGCCTCATTTGGAACAACTACAAGAATATAAAAATGGACAGTAATTCCTTCCAGGAAGTGACCTAGATTGTCCATACACACTTAGTGATTTTAGAAACATCTTTTTATTATTACACAGAAGTAAAAGAAATTAATATTTATTTTTAACCCAATTGAAGCAGATGAGCTAAAAGTTCCCTTATTTAAAATAATACAACGGTAGCCTGTTATGAATTGTTTATTTATTGCATTTCTGTACCCGAATTGCCATTTCCGGGAGATTTCTGTTGGCTAAGAGTTCTGTACATGGCTGGGCATTCTTCTGTGAAATTAGGGTCCTGTTACAATATGTGAAGATCAAAACAGGTCCGGCTTAAGTTGGCGACGGGTCAAAGCCGGACGTCTGGCAACCCTATTTACAATATGATTGTGGTCCGATTTCTAACGGGAAACATCCTTCACCGAGTACAATAATGTCAGTACGATATGTGGAATGAAACGTGCCGATTTCATAAAAATGTCTTACTGTATGCTGGAGCTGGAGGCCACGTCATCGACTATGGTTTGATTAATGAGACAGACTACGGAGAGGACAACGGTGTCAATGGACCGGATAGCTGATGACACATCCACACAGCACAAATGTCAAAATAAGACTTCTATCAGTGGATTATTTTCATTGTCTGGTTCGCAGACAAAGGTGAACAATTAAGTTTGGCAATTATTAATGTATTTCTGCCACTTTCTACCAAATGGACCAGACAATTTGTGTGTGTGTGGTGGGGATAGGGGGGTTGTCCATAACATCGACCTCCATTCTACCGCAGCATCATAATAAGCTCAACCACATCAACTGATGAGTTATTGTCTGTCAAATTATTGATTATTACTCACAGATTAAAACGGAATTCACACAATTGACATCACTTTTTTATAAATACCAGAAATATATGGAATGAGCATTTAATAGAAAAATAAAGCTAGTATTAACTGAATATGTGTGTGTGTTTCTGCCAGTTGACAAGTTTTGTTAAGCAATTCTTAAATACAGTTAAATCCCCTGTAAGTAAAACAAATCAGTATTCGTTTGTGAATTTCGTACAAAACGAGCTGCCGATATTTTGTTGACTGGTTAATCAAGGGGCCAGTAAATCTAGGATCGATTCAAATCGACTGTACCAAGCTAAAACTGTGACTGATTTTGCCGTTTTACCGCCACATAGGTCCACAAGGTGCGCTGATAGCTCGATCAACCGACAACGGTATGGCATGACGGGTGAACTCGGCCTTCAGATACAGCTAGGGTGATATTTCAACCTAGAGGTCTGTGGCCAGCCACACTAACATTTTGGTTGAAGAGGCTCAAGTTAAATGACATGATTGTTGAAGTGGTAGCAATACCGAGATGACGAGGTGATTTTATATACAATACTATATCTTTATATTAGGTCGAATAATATAGTGTATGATAAAGTTTCTAAATCATAACGTTGTCTTATGGCAAACTGTAATCATTATATTACAATAAAGGCAGCACTTTTTAGGCGAAATCAACAGAGTTGTGTTACAATATACTGTCCTTTTTTTCTCCTGCATGATGCTAATTAACAACAATTAATGGCGTAAATAACCTATGTGTAAAGAAACCTGCCAACCCTGGTCACATGGAGTACAGGCTGAGTCATGAAGTGATGTAACTAGAAAATATAGTTTCCTAGGAGCACACCAAAGGCGCAGTGCTGACCATGAACAGGTAAACAGACTCAACGACATGCACGGCAACATTATATTATAAAACATTATTAGACAACAAATAGTTTGTCATTTTTAAGTCAACAAACACATCAAATATGGCTTCTGTAACCTGATGCTCGGCTGTTTTGGCACGTACACACACACACACACACACACACACACTGAAAACATCCCTGAAGTACAATCCATCTGTGTAATTCTTCAATGCCAAACCTAGAAGAAAAGTGTAAAAAGAGGAGTTAGTTGTGAGATCAGAGAAATATATAAGTTTTGGTACAATTAACAGAAACACACACACAAATATCACCCATCCCTGGAGCATACATGGTCTAAGCAAGTCGGGTTATCTCTATTACCAGACAAGACCGGTTTCTGGAACCTTGACACAAATCATTCCGGATCAGTGAAAACATGACAAGAGAGGACACTCACTTTGACCGTACTATCCACAGCACCGGAGAACAGATGTCCCCTGGAGACAGCCAGACAGGCCACGCTGCCCTCGTGTCTCACTAACGTCTGTGTACAGATCATGTTGTCCATGCTCCACACCTGAAAAATGGCAAACATTGACGACATGCAACTTGCTTCCGGTCACATACACTGTGTGTGTGCGTGCGTGTGTGTGCCCCCCGACAACTGAGAGAGTAAGGTGGTCATCTATAACACACCAGGCTTAGGCTTCCACTCCTTGGGGTTTTCCCCATAGACACTTCACAGCAAGATGAATAATCAGATTGGCAGACATTAGATTATTGTGAATTACTGGTATGAATCTAGAAATACGTTAATGGTGAAAAGTATACTACTCTGGCTGTTGATGTCAATAAAGGATTGCAGTGGTCCATCTATACGGAATCAGGCCCATATTTCGGATACGACAGACCATTTTCTAGGAACCTGCATTTGTGATCACCGGTCTCACCGCCGCATCTAATTATAGATATGGGAGATTCTGGGGCCCTGTATTGACTAGATTGTCCTAGACAGTCCTAAAAAATCCTCTGTGACAATTTATCATTTTTTATAAGACATAATTGTTCGGGATGTAGAACATATTTTAACACTGACTATTAATTATTGTACAGTTTATAATAACCAAGAGGATTGGCTATACACGATGATGAGAACATCCCAAGGTTTAACATACAGTTTGTGAAGGATGTATGTTACATAATAAATTGACGATTTGAGATAATTATATTTTGTGGCCAGTGCGTAACCCTGTGTAGTGCAAGAAAACACAGACAGTCCTAGACGCGCGCGTACACGCACACACACATTATATATATATATATATATATATATATATATCCGCATACAACTTTGTAGGAGTGAGTAACAGTTGCGCACTGATCACACCTGACGCCGGCTGATAGGCGACTTCATAGGGAAACATCCACCAAATACAGGTATGAGTCAGATTCGAACCCATAACCTGGATGTTTGTAACACAAATTTGTAAAATAGAACTCAATATTCTTCAGTCAGACCGATGATTAGCCATCGAAGTCAGTATCATCTGTGTTTGTTGATGAAAATAGTTTTTCACTCATTCACTCCCCCTCTCTATCTCTCTATCACCACACACACACGAAGGATGTTTAGATATGTTGATGCTCTGTGCCTGTTGCCTCTTACTATGTACCCTAAAACGCACATTGCCCGTGCCAGACATCTGATCTATTTCCATCCAGATTCCTTATTACACCAATGTAAGAAAGTTATGTCGTTGTTGCAACATGTTTGAGTTTATTAGCTTTGTTATGTATAATGTAGAATCTATATTGTTGTCCTCTTATGTGGTCTGGCGAAACGACCTATTAATTCATACAATGCTGCTTGATGGATTTATACTCCTGGAGTCGTTTGTTACTCCAGCAGGCATCTCCATGGGTATTAAGCTGCGGACAGATTTTTTTCCCATATTATGAGTAATTAGATTACACTGATATAGGAAATTTGTTAAATGTATAGCTATTATAATCTCGACGTGTCATTCGCAGTATCGGAGATCTGCCTGAAATCTGCTGTTCTCGATCATGGGTCAAATAGATCAAGTGGATAGGCGCTTTAATTTAGATCCCACCACACCTAACTGCATATACTTAGGGACGCTAAATTAAGGGTGAATGAACGTTCCCTTAGTGATGAACGGAAACGTATGAGGGTTAGCTGTTAGGTTCGAGTAAATCGCAGTATTTACTCAGGTTTGAGACGATATTTCGTTCTAGTCCAGTAATAATCCATTGTGCGGTATTGCTACTTTGTTTTTATTTTAGTTTAATCGCTTTAGTGAGTCCATACTGTGTTAGTGTACATTCTCTTTGTTGTGGACAAACTGTAATGTTTGTTAACGCGCTGAGGCTATATATAGGGCTTGAAACTGTGTTAGTGTACATTCTCTTTGTTATGGACAAACTGTAATGTTTGTTAACATGCTGAGGCTATATATAGGGCTTGAATTTTCACTTAGGTTAGAGAAGAACTTCGACGCCAGACCAGTCGGACGTGTATTGATACATGGTTCATATAGGTAGGATTTATTCAATTATTCGAACTCGGAATAAAGCTGAGGTCAGCATCTGAGGTGTCGAAATGCTTTATATACAGGTTTCTTTTGGACCACAGAAAATTACTGTTGAATGTAAACTGTGGTGTCAAAATAGTTTATGATATGTATGTAGCAAGTCACCATTGAACCACACTCACGTGTTGTTTGTTGCGAGCTGTGGTATCAAATGGTATGTTTTACGTGCTTCCGCTTTTTGTACGTAGCCTGCATGTAGCCGCTTTCCTGTGGGCGTGACATATTTGTCGCGTACGAAAAGCGAATTAGCTGGTTCCCACAGGCTGATGAGTAGACCAGACACATGCTTAGGTATACGCACACATTTATCAATATGTGGAGGTATGGAACATTTTATTTTTAGATTAATGTATGTATAGTTGTATTTAGATTTATGGAGGTAGGTTTCGAAGGATGTTTAGATATGTTGATGCTCTGTGCCTGTTGCCTCTTACTATGTACCCTAAAACGCACACACACACGGTGAGAGAGAGAGAGAGAGAAGCCTCCCTATAATAGCTAAACAAGACGTCAATATTATCACAATCGATAGATCTCATTATGACCAAACTAAATTCCATCTTGACAACTTGTGGCTCAACTATTTCCTGTCTGAGATTGTTGGCCAAATAGTTATCACATTCAGGCATCAAGCTCAGCATTCTATATATTGACTTCTGTTTGTTTTGTTGTTCGGGGAGAATCCACAGGGTGTCGTTTATTCAGCACAACCTCTATGTTGGAATGGTTGAGAAACTCCTCCCCCACCACTCACAGGGTGTTTTACGTCCTCACGGGGTCTTTAACGTCCCCCTTTATTTTAAATAATACAGTGGAGACATGGTTAGCTACCCACGATGTTGTGAGCCGAGAAATTAATCTCTGGAAAAGTTTCGACCTCTTGCTAGGCCACCGGAACTCACTATTCACTTCTGATCCTTAATACTCCTTTTTATAGAAATAAATATGATCTATATTTGAAGCTATAAAAATACAACTAAATGAAACGTGGAATTTTGTTTTTCTTACTATAAACACACAATTTTTAAAACAACCTAGTTTACATCCCATTGTATGGTATTTGTGCTAGCAATGGTCAAGAAATTTGACTTGATTAGTAGATTTTGAAGTTATTCCTGCGCCATAGTCTTTAGAGAATTATTAATAACTCCACTATATGTAACGTACTTTAGTTAACACAACACGATGTGTTTTAATACTAAACGCTCCTCGTAGCCAACAAAACACGACACGTTTTCGTGTTTTCTAATATAATACATTCATTGTTCCTATACTGGACCGTAATACGTGATTTACTAATACGTCACATTTACATAGCGCCCTATTCCAGCTAGATGGCTGCTTCAAGACGCCTTACAGTATTAGTATCACTGACTCAGACCCGTTTCAATCCACCACACAGATCTGAACTCCCAAGGAAGCATACAACGCACGCTGCCTTTATAGACGCAAGACGTTACTGAAACACAGAGCCATTATGTCTTATCGGGTTCTCATTTATGGCCGAGTGAACTAGTCGCCACATGACAGCATTACGGCTCCGGAGCCTCGAACCGCCGACCCTTCGGTTACGACTCCTACGCTCTACCTAACTGCACCATCACGGCTCGTTGTTGAGGTGTTTAATAGAACGGGATACACAGTATCCTGGAATATGACGGACTTGCCCTGTTTATAGGCCGTACGGCTGTAGCGTCCTCGTAATATCCTAATTTCCCTTCGAGCACAACAGGAGAATAACAAATTGATTCCTCACATCTCCGACAGAAGGCAATCTGATTATGTACGGCAGTGTGGTTAGCGCAACACAACGCAAATTTCCAGATCCGAGTTCGAATCACATCAAGTTAGATATGTTAGCGGTATTTTAGGCTGGAAAGTCAGCCCTCGGAGAACTGTCATAGATGTGCCTAGTGTTGTGGTTAAACAAACCGCTCGCTCGCTCACTCACTCACTCACTCACTCACTCACTCACTCACTCACTCACTCACTCACTCACTCACTCAAACATGATATGTTTGTTGGCTTCCACGTTTTAAATCTTGTTAGCGTTAAAATATGCAACTATGGCAACAACAATATTAAAAATAATCTTCAATATCTTCAATATATCTACGATGCACCTAGCTGAGTTATAATCAGTGTATCTAGATAAGTTACAGTTCCGTTGGTTAAACTGAGAAATGTATTTAGATACGCACACAGTTACACCGACAGCAGGCAGAATCTAGATATGATGTATCTAGATATAAGATGTACCCATCCCCGAGGCCTGACAACAACCTTATTCCCTCAGATACAAACCACACGTGCGCGCGCGCGTACACACACAAACAAACAACATCAACACACAGCCAACTGGTCATCATATTCCGTACAAGTACCGGATGTTATCGTTGTGATAAAGAAACGAGCCACATTACATCGATATAACAGAACAGAAGTGAGACGCCAGATACCAATTTCCTGTCAGATAACAAAAGTCATAGGAACAGTCGGGTGCTTCACGACTGACGATTCTGTCCAATCAAACAGCGCCCTCTGGAGCCGACGTACAGGAGTTTACTATTTTATTAGGACCCCCGGCACATTAAAAACACTGAAAAAACCAGTTGATGGGAACAAACCCGAGTAGAACGAAGTTTTAGATAGCTCATATTATGGCATTTTATTCTACAGCATCACTGAATGGCTCCAGCTAGTAATGTTAATTTATTAAATATGTAGTGTTATTATTATTATTTGTTGTTGTTATTATTATTATTATATTTACTACTTTATTATTATTATTATATTTACTATTTTATTATTATTATTATTATATTTACTATTTTATTATTATTATTATTATATTTACTATTTTATTATTATTATTATTATATTTACTATTTTATTATTATTATTATTATATTTACTATTTTATTATTATTATATTTACTATTTTATTATTATTATTATTATATTTACTATTTTATTATTATTATATTTACTATTTTATTATTATTATTATTATATTTACTATTTTATTATTATTATTTTTTCTACTTTATTATTATTATTATTATCTAACAGTAACATTAACAAATATCAACATGTCAGTTCTATATTTTCCTCAGTTATCTCAGCAGGTGTCAATAATAATTGTTGTTACTTTAGTTTTGCTAATTTGACCTAATTAAAGGTGACTATTGACAATCACATCGTGGCTTAGTTGACAATTATAATGATAATTAGTGATGTTTAAATCAATTAGTAGAGGTGACAAATATGTCATTGATACTGTGATGCCACACGTCAATAATGAGTAAAACAGACCAATTAGTATGCTCCTAGTATATATATATATATTAAGCTTTATAAGAACTGTGTATTACATAATTTCACTGAGATAAAATATCTACTATGTTTAGTATATTTTTTTAAACAACGAACGAAAATATTAATTATGATGTAAATATAAAAATTACAAGACAGCGTTTGAATTCTGAGATGAGGGTTACAATTCCATTTCCTAGAGTGTTCGATAATGTCAATCTGCTACACCAATCAATATCAATTATCAATATTATTGATAAGTTTCTTTTACTAAGAATGTCTTGTCTGTTTTACCAATTTTACGCTGGTCGTATCTGGGACATATGGCCGTGAGGCGTCTGACAACGACAAACGTCCTACAAACACAGGCATGAGCCAGATTTGAACCCATAGCCTGGAGGTTTACAATATGTGTACTCTAATCACTGCACCATTGTAACACCCTCCTCTCTAAAGAACAAACTTTTCACAGCCTTGGTTACACACTCATAATTTCATATGTTACTACTACTACTGCTATCACTAATAATAATAATATTAATAATAATAATGAAGATTTATTAAAGCTCTTCACTAGTAAATGTAATATATTTAAATTTGTTTTTAGATATGTTAGATATTATTTATACTTGTATATAACTAAAATATTTAATGACTTTTATTGTGTATCTGTGAATGAAAACAAACAATTATTGCCAGGCTTTGTGCAAGAGATGCACATTTCACAGAACATATTTCCGATAAACCATCAGAATAAAAGGGAGTTTTCTGCTGATCAATGTTTATGTATTGCATTGACTTGCAAGATCTGCAGCACAACTTACATGAGGCATGAGAGTGGCCCTGGAACAAAAAATATGAAAAGCTGGAAAGGAAATCGCTGGCAGAAGTGAACCAAATCCAGCTGAGGGTGCGGAAGAAAATTTGGGTTTTGCGCGTTTTAGCACAATCTGAGACTACTTGAGTCGGGATAAAACATGACTTTTGCAAGAGTTAACTTTTTCAAAACACCAGTTTCACCCACTCTCCACCCCCCCCCCCCAAAACTGGAAGTCCGATAAAACACGGAAAATTCTCATCCCGGATTATATATAACAGGATGACAGAAGAAAAAAACTATTTAATTGCGTTGGGATGTCATATGGGAGAAACTCAGAATAAGAAGCTGTAATTATTTTATTTCCACATCTCATAGTAAGATGATAATGATGATGATAATTGATGTTTTACTGCCACTTTTGTCCACATGGTAGGCTAAATGGGCCAAGCGACTTCCAAAGGTAATGAAGCCAAGTCAAAGATGAAACACCCTTCAGACATGCCCACGCCGAGATTTGAACTCGGGTGGTAGTGATCTGTGGTTCTCATAGTAAGACATACCAATAATAAAAGGCATCAACCAAAACATCAGTAAGGTATATGATGTAGCTCACTTCTTAAGGTTATATAGCTCATATTACTGTCATAGAGAATATAATAATATTATGGAATATATATATATATATATATATATATACACACACACATATACATGTGGTGGAGAGAAGAAGAATGTGGATGAAGAAATCATATTACATAGTTCACCCCTACACCAGCCAATCTTGCGAGTGATAATTATATCTTGTCCTACCCTTCCCCATCAAATTGGTAAATATGTAATAAGATAAGTGAACATAAACAGAATTTTAAAAGACCCCCTTGTGTGTGTGTGTGTGTGTTCCCACAAGGAAAATGCTATCGCCACCAAATATAGAATCATCAAACAATTTTCATGCATCAATAAAATAGGATAATTGTAGTGATATATGTCAGCCTTCCAGTGCTGGGTGATCATTTAGACCAAAAAATTCCATAAATGATACACCTCTACGGTGACATAAATCAAGAGTACAGAATGACAACAGCAGGACCTGTGATGTGATACTCAGATATGTGTCAGATAAGGCTTTAACAAAATCCACTTCCAGAAATAGAATTTGTTCACGCCGCATCGCTTTGTACACCGTCTCATCCTTGTTCCATATTGAAGTGAGTGATTGGGTTGGTGAGTGATTCGATGAGTGAGTCAGTGAGATAGTGAGTCAGTGGTTTGTTTAACCTGGATATTGGTCACACCCAGGACACGTGACCAAATGGGCAAATACTTAAGGAATCATCCCTGAAACAAGTAACTTGATTTGATATGAATCGTGAGTTTGGTGGCTTGGATCACAATTCTTAAATCACCACCCTAATGGATCAGCCGCGGGAATAGAAATAGGATTATCATTAGCTGATTACAAACGTGGATAAAAACGTGTCTCCCAATAGGTGGGTCTTTCCACCCATCTGTCCGTAGATCATTAGTCACAACCAACAGGGACCACTGGTGCCCGAATACCTCACCAACAACAAAAAAAGTGGGATGCAGCCAACTCTGTGTCATCTAATCCAGGTAATTTCCAAAACAAGGACGTAACATGACGAGATGAGATGCTTTTATCCGATTTCAGGTGGCACCGAAGAAGCGCGCGGACGGACGCGCGCACGGTCATCGTACGAAGGCTTACCGACGACATCAAACGGGCGTAATATGATCGGAGATGACAGGAGTTGAATCTAAAACTACATCAATCAACCCCGGAAGCGCCAGATCTCACATACGACACTCCATAACTATGTAAAGATGACCGGACTGGACGACGAGTCTCAGCTCGCACTAATCAGCGTTAGGTCAGCGGGATTTTCACTCAGTTCCTACGCACTGCGGGAGAGTGCAAAACGGTGGTTCTAAAAGAACCTCACTTCCGAACACGTTTTTAGCCTGGTCCGGTTCGATTTACCATGAGTGCGGCACGTTCAAAAATTGCTCGCCACTCATCGTCGCCTAACGAATCACTCGCCGCCGCGGCTGAAGGAGGGACGCGCCATTACGATATTAAACCCCTTCTGTGCTCTGCGCCTACATATGAACGGCGCTGAAATGATCGTTACCGGGATCGGAGAAGACGTCGCTCCAGAACGTAATAAATGAGTGACGCGATGTAGGAAGATCATGCACTTAAAAATCAAACGGGAGGTCATTAAAAGCAAAACTAAAAAACTCTCTCGGAAGACATCACTAGAGCAGAATGATTGTCATCCATCAAATAATTAATGATACAACTGAGATGACGAAGAAAGTTATTATAAAAAACAGTCGCTATGACCGGAGAGGGGGGGGGGGTGAGGCACTTCTCGGAATGTTCTGACGAGGGCAAGAGAAATGTGTCTTTGAAGAAAGAGTTACTAATGTAACGATAACGACAGAAATGATCCGGATCAGCGAGCGCTCTTCACCCACACATTCCAGCTGTCGGCGCCATCCCGACGGATATCGGAGCTACTAATCCAGCCGTCAGCTGGCTAATCCTGATAAATACCAACTGTCCGTCATCGAAGGACAATACTCTACGACGACGACTGTTCTCCAGTCGCTGTCTGCTAGCCACTGTCCAAATCTGCTCAGCCCGCTCCACTCCCGCGCGCCCACTCCTCCCCCAACACTCCCACATCCCTACTCGCCAGGTCTGACCCGCTGTGACACGGTAAGCCACGCACGGCCTCTCCCTCTCTCTCCCCCCCTCTCTCTCTCTCTCTGAAGAAGAAGGGCAGTCTCCCTAGAGTCCGTGAGGTGACTATAAAACTAGATATGACCAGTCTGAGTTCAGTCGATAACTGTTCGGTTCTGATGTGAAAATACCGATCAGATTATACTGTCAGAGCCTGGTCATTACGATTACAGGTAACAATAAGTAATCAGAGGCCACGAGACACAGACAGACAGACAGACAGACAGACAGACAGACAAACAGACACAGAGAGAGAAAGAGAACATTTCCAGTGCCACACCGAAGTGAATATTTTCAAAGAGGAACTTAACAATGAAGAAGTGTATTTACTGCGCGCTCTTGATACTGATGGGTCTTCTTTGTGCAGGTAAGTAATGCTACTGAGGTAAACAAACACACACACACACACACACACACAATCAGACACACAGGTATCAGTTCAGTAAAATAATTATTATCAGGGAAAAGAGAATGAACATCAAAAATAAATTTAGTCCAACTTCCCATTTAATGGGAAGATATATTTACCATTAAGAAAGATTGGGGGTTTTTCTTCATTAATAACTAAAAACAAGATAAGCCATTTACGAGAAGCTTTGTGGTGAATATTACTTAATTCAATATTACTGTATGGTAGACTACCCGTGGGTATATTGTTACAAATCTCAGCCAAATTAATACCATAATTCATTAATGGATTGTTAACTATCAGTTATTTTTTTACTGAAAACGGTAAATAATCCAAACTGATACAACATCAAACATCAACAGGAATTAAGCATCGAGTATCATAGTACAGAGATGTTACTGATAGCACAATAAACTCATATCATATCACCAAGTTTACACTCTTAAAAAGTTAAAAGCCTGTGAAGCACTAAGAGCTGATTTCAAACTGTATTTAACATTTCGCTGATTTGCTCAGTGATCAATAAATTGTATTTGTTATTTCTAATAAACAGTAAATTTACTGGTGAAGGAATCCCATCCTGACTGTTCCGAACAATAATAAATCACATTGGAGTATTTATGGTTACTACAAATCTATAAATATGTCATCTTTAACATCGTTCGTTATAAACAAGTGCAGCCATTAAATAGGATCTTTGGCCACATGGGTAGAGCGTCTGACTATTTACCTCTGACCTATGGTCATTCTGTGCGGGAGGTTTCAGTTTCGCACCTCGGCCGTGGCACTATAGTAGGAGGAGTTTTTCATCCAGCAAATGGCAAGGTTTTCTCGACCGAACATGTCATATATTGTAAATTCTAAATTTATTTAGAATTAGTCTCCGTGGGAAGCTATAAATTACAGACCATATGCCTCTCCTTCATTTGAGGTCGCCAGCCACGTTAAAAACTGCCATTTCGGCCATTAGTATTATTATTAGGATCAAATACACCTTACCCAATGCTTTGAAAATTAACCTGTACGCGCGCGTTCGTGCGTGTGCGTGCGCGCGTGTGTGTTTTAGGATACATATATAGTGGTAGTGGCTCAGAACATCAACATCTAAACATTCTTTGAGAACTATACCTCCATAAATCTATACATAAATAAAACTATAGATACATCAACCTAAATGTCTAGACATACATACGTATACCTAAGCATATATCTGGTCTACTCATCAGCCTGTGGGAACCAGCTAATTTGCTTTTCGTACGCGACAAATATGTCACAGCCACAGGGAAACGGCTACATGCAGGCTACGTACAAAAAGTGGAAGCACGTAAAATAATAGATTCTACATTATACATAACAAAGCTAATAGACTCAAACATGTTGTAAAAACGACATAACTTTCTTACATTGGTGTAATAAGGAATCTGGATGGAAATAGATAACATGTCTGGCACTGGAAATGTGCGTTTTAGGGTACATATAAAGAGGCAACAGGCACAGAGCATCAACATATTTAAACATCCTTCGAAACCTACCTCCATAAATCTAAATACAAATACAACTATACATACATTAATATAAAATAAAATGTTTCATACCTCCACATATTGATAGATGTGTGCGTATACCTAAGCATGTGTCTGGTCTACTCATCAGCCTGTGGGAACCAGCTAATTCGCTTTTCGTACGCGACAAATATGTCACGCCCACAGGAAAGCGGCTACATGCAGGCTACGTACAAAAAGCGGAAGCACGTAAAAAACTTACCATTTGATACCACAGCTCGCAACAAACAACACGTGCGTGTGGTTCAATGGCGAGTTACTACATACACAAGATAATTACATTGACACTACAGTTTACATTCAGCAGTGTTATTCTGTGGTTCAAAATATATCTATACATAGAACATTTCGACACTACAGATGCTTATCTCAGCTTTATTCTGGGTTCTTGTGCGAGGGTAACAATTTGTGCATATGTATATTTGTGTGTAACTCAAGCTTACTATCTGAAGCCTTTTAACACAAACAAAAGACCTAGAATGTACCTACCTATCTCATCTTAAAGGAGAGTTACCTTGGGAACAAATGCCATCAGGTCTATTTTTAAAGACAGAAGAGCCAAACGAAAAGAAATGTTCACATTATATCTATGTGTACTCACGCAAACAATGTTTTAGCAGAGAATATACGAAATTTCCTGTAAGCCGAGGAAGAAAATAAAACGTTATACCAACATAAAATCTACGTTATTTAGACTTTCACGATTTAGAAAATGTGACGTAACAATTACTAATACTGGGAGAATAAATATAGAATTATTTCTGTCAAAAATGATAAATACTAATTATGTAAACTTTTACCTTAGCACCATAACAATCAAAAACCATTCTCTAATGCTATAACAGACATGAAAAATAATAAATAATATAACATTTACCAAAAATAAACTGATAAGATTCTCTTTACCTATAGGTAAGGACGTAAATGGTGTGTCTGTGGATTATAAGAAACTGAATGATTGGTTTATTTTTAAATTATTTGTTTCAAATAAGCTCATGGAGATATTATGAAATTAGACAACTTAATACCTTGTATACCGACAAATGTGTCTTAAATACGACACACTGTCTCATTTGTAGCAAAATAAGAGAGCATAGGACCAGTTCTTTGTATTCACATTATAAAATGGTAGTAGATATTATCCCAGCACAAATACGAACGTTTTGAATTGACGGCGGATTTTCTGTTTGTCGCAATAAAAAAGTTGTGTTTCTCGCACCAAGACCTCTCAACGCAGTAACATCAAAATTAAATAACATATTTTATCACAAATCTTAAAACACCTTTTGAATAGTATTTAAAATTGCCTTATTTTAAAAGTTTATCAAGTTTTATCCCAGAGAATACAACATACGAAATACTGTACAGCGCCTCAGAAGAGGGTTACCTGTTTCTGACACTATATAAACATGCATTATTATATTATTATTTACAACAACAAAAAAATTAAAAAGATGTTCAATCACTAACTGAATCACATTTATCATAGATGACATTCTAGTTTGGAATAATAGCAGCGAGTTATCGATGAACTAAGTTCTGGTATTAAAGAAGAAGGCAACTAGATCTATTAGAAAAAATAGTTACCTGTCAATCAAATGAACCGTTGTTATTCCTACCTGTGCTGAGCTTAACTAACTCAAAAACTAGCCAACATATTGACTTTCTTGCATTTGAAAAAGTTATATTAGAATATTGTCTCAGATGAGTGAACTATAGAATCTTCTTAGCTTGATAGTTATTTACTGATAGAGAGTGCATGTGAGAATCCATTTTGTATCAGATATATAATGAACGAATAAAACACTTCGTAGTAAATCTAAACGGGTAGATCGATATTGTAATATGCATTACGATGGATGGATGCAAGTACGTATATATGTATGCATGCATGCATGCATGTATGTATGTATATACGTATTCATGCATGTACGTACGTGTGTATGTATATATGTTTACACTTATAGCAATCTGATTCTGCCGTCAGCTTAAACATCATGTTTATTCAATAAGTGAATAAGAAGACAGCCAACGATATATTAGTGTCAGTCCTCTTAAACACCTGTATGTTGATTAATTAACCTTATCATTCACATACTGTTATGTTTACATGTACGTTGGTCAGAGCTATTCTGGGAAAATTAATTAAATTTACTTATTCTCTCTCTCTCTTTCTCATATATATATATATATATATATATATATATATAATACTGTTAATGATAATTATATTCCAAACAACTGACCAACCAGTAGTCTTAACATAAACCAGGTATATCAATTACACTTCATTCTCTTAGATATGTAATGTAAAATGTTACCCAGGATCTATTGCCAATTATGGAGATTCCGGGCATACAGTTTAAATAGCCTGATTTATAGGGATTTGCAGGATTACTAAATCTACCGCGGGAAACCGCAGTATAGCTAAGTTATAAATGGGACGACGCCCGTTTGACCTCATGGATAGAGTATACGTGTAGGACTATTTACACGGGGTTATGGTAATGCTGTGTAGGAGGTGGGAGGTTTGAATACCTGCCGTGGCACTATAGTAGGAGGAGGTTTTCATCCAACCAGACAACTGGAAAGGGTTTCTCCGCCGAAAATGCCACCTATTGTAAATTCTAAATTGATTTAGAATTAGTTCCCTTGGCGAAGCTGTAAATAATGGACCATATGCGTCTCCCTCATTTGAGGTAGCCAGCCACGTAAAATAACCACCATTTCGGCCATTATTATTATTAATATCAGTAATCTAATAACGATTTCTGATCTTCGCAAAATACAATTTTAAAAGTAAAGTAACAAAACATCAAATCTGGCTACACAAAACATTTCACCATCAGTCAAAAATACCGTAAAAATTGATTAAAAACATTTCCGTGATGTAATGGTGAAACTAACCTGCCTTACTTAAACATACACGCGCGCGCACACACCATATATATATAATTTAAATCCATATAACTGGTATACACAATCCATTAAACATTAAGAATAACTTAGAAGAAAATAATTTCTTCTTGTTTTACGATAAATTAATTAAAAGAAATAACGTTCACAGAGATAACAAACTAACCTGTTTATTGTTTTTACTATTATAGTGTGTTTATCTTTTATTTTCCTGTCTCTGTATTATCCTATATACAATCTATATGACTTATATATACAACCCACACTTATATAAATCCTATAATACAACCTATATATATATATATATATATATATATATATATGACTTCCATATACAATCTATACCTATATCAGTATATGACTCATATATACAACTTATATCTATACGACTCCTATATACAACCTATATCTATACGACTCCTATATACAACCTATATCTATACGACTCCTATATATATATATATATATATATATATATACCACTCCTATATACAACCTATATCTAAATAAAACTGATAAACAACCAGGGTTGGGGTTTTCATATACTCATACTAATTGTACTTGAATACACCTTTTGAAGTAGTCGGATGTACTTAGTAGTTTTAAACCTTGTATTTGCATTAACGCGAACGCTGCTGAAACAATCATTACTGTGATTATGCCCATTTTGTGACATAATTATTATGCAATTTCTGTCTACCAGAATGCCTGGTTATAGTGACTTCCACATTATTAGATAATTTCACTTTGTTTATGCTATACAATTAATTATTACAACAATGGTGTCCAATAGGCATTATAACCACTGTGACTCGACATCGGGTAAACCATATCCCTTAAAGACCATCTGGAATTGCACTTAAACGATGTACTCGTACTTGTACTGCAGTACTTTTAAATGAACTTGTACCTGAGTGTATTCATAAAATAAATCCTCGTACTTGTACTCATAAAAATATACTCGTACTTATACTCGAGTAATTTCCCATGTACTTTCCCCAACCTCGTATACAACCTATGTCTATACGAATTCTACATATAATCTATATCTATATGACTCCTGTATATAAAGAGAATATTATCTAGCCTGAGATCGACCATAATAAGAAGATAAGTGACCATCCTGAGACACTAACATCATCCATTTAAAGGTCACCTTCTTAGCATCACTGAAGCAAGTGACGGCTTCAGGCTTCAACACGACTTACAAACCTCTCCTCAGTAACACTGCAGCCAGCAGTCACACACACACACACACACACACACACACACGTGTATATCTATTGTAACCAGTCTGGTGCCGTGTTGTATAAAACACAATTCCACCAACACACCAATCATCCATTGATATAACACACCACACTTGTACGTAAAGTCGTAATATCTCGTTACACTTCCGACATCTAAAAGTTTACTTGTTGTGTCTCACAACAACTTCTATGTCCTCACACAGGTTTGTGTACTGCCAAACCTGTACAAGGATCGGAACACAGGCAGTATCTACTACAGAAATATGAGGGCATCGTATCCAAGTGGTAAGTCGTTCTATATAATTATTGGAACAAACCGACTTTAGAACACTAATTTCTATTGATAATAAATATGAAGAATAACTCATAAATCCCCCCCATCTCATAGTCCATACCTTGACGTGGCGGGGGGATATGTATATCTCGGTGACCCAGAGAACTAAGTCAAAAGGAGTTTTGGCTTCTGTTAGTGACATCGAAGCTGGACTGGTCAATGGGTAGAGGCTAGACTGATATCGAATAAGGGCGAGTTGACCCTAACCTGAGAGGTATCGGGCCGCACGACACCACACTCTAATAGACGACAAACCATGCATCAACAGATATTATGACAACATTTCTGAAACGGCATCTACATCGAACGATAAGTCCACTGCCGACCTCGATGTTTAGTCAAAAATGTGAGAACGGAAAGAAGAAGATTCCTCGGTGAATGAATGTCTGCTTTAGTTCATTTTATATTGTTGCTGTTACTGTTATTGTTGTTTGAAAAGCGCAACAGTAATCTGAATACCAAACGTCAAAAATGATGCAATTCTCACCTTTATATATTAATGAGTCAGTGATAGAAAAGTGTCAGGTAACGCGTGTTGGTGCAGTAAAACCTGTGTATTGCGACCTGAATATAATGGTCGATTAATTACGAATGATGCTGAAGGAAGGTTTAATAGATCCCAGATGACTTTGAATTGTTTTACCCTCGCTGTTGGTCGCACATGGAACATATGTCCAAAGGGCATCATCAGCCAGGCACAAGGAGGCCAATGGAAAACAAGAAAAAATACTCTGAAAACATTTGGAGTGTATTGCGAACACTCCACACAGATGGTCGGGGGGGGGATGTGGTCACTGGAAGCACTCCTCCTCGGAAAAAGTCGGAAATCCAAGCAACCTTGGCATACCTGCAAGGAAAAACAAACCTAACGAACACAATCATGAACTGGATTTGAACCCATAACCGGGAGGCTTGCAGCATGGTGATATGCCCACTGTGCCATCGGAATGCCCCCTTAACAGAATAAAGAATGAACAAAACGATAGCTGAAGACTAGACATAGGATACGTGATGTTTCAGAGTTAGGAATAAACTGTCATAATTATCGACGGTTTTGATCTTCAAAATTCACCTTTCTAAAGAAGCTTCCGATAATCGACAGTCATCGTCGGGTTTTATCTGTTCATGTCCTCATCCGCACCAAAATCATTAACGAGTTGAGAATATTGACAAAATTAGGGCAACCAAAACACTCAAGTTATTGCACCGCCTCTTTGGCCTCATGAGTAGAGCTCTGGCTATGGTCATTCTGTGCGGGAGGTCTCATGTTCGCGCCTCGGCCGTGGCACTATAGGAACAGGAGTTTTTCATCCATCCAGGCAACAAATCCACTGAACATGCCATATATTCTAAATAGTAGAGACACCGTGTCCCGTTAAGATTCCTGTTGTAATTAAAGTGAACTAGTAAATTGATTTAGAATTAGTCTCCGTGGGGAAGCTATAAATTCCTAAATGTCCTAAAAAGTCTCTTGATGTTTTTATAATGGACAAATATACACATCCAGTTCTTGGGCGACCGTTGCCATTCTACAATCTCCACCACCAACAACAACGCTTCTCGTCTAAATCGGACAATTACGAAACAGACAGACAGACAGCGAGGTCGATCATTTTGTAGACAAACACAAACATCACCGATCTGCTTTAAAACGACGATGACAGAGCGGCATAACACTTCATCATCATTGTCCATCATTTAAAGGTAGACGATTGGCAGATCAGTTATCGATTTACGTTTGTTATTACAGAAGGTATCTGGGACGCTGGCCGACCCGATATGTACAGCGCTGGTGGCTGGGACACCGCCGAACTGATTAAACTACTCGAATCTGTAGGGTAAAGGTCGTCCTCGTGTTGACCCAGTAGAGACACCGTGTTCCCTTAATACTCCTGTTATAATTAAAGTGAACTATTACGTCTTTGATTCTAACTTGTTGTTTTGGTGTGGTAGCGTTTATTAAGACAATACCGATGGTTAATGTTTAGTTTTGTAATGGCGTAAAGCGAAATAAATTTCCTGACGTCAGTTGTTGTGCCTCAGCATGCGCTCCGTGTTTTTATCTATTTGTACATCATTTACAGAATAATAATGAAAAACGGTACAATTTGGAAATCGGGGATGAAAAGTCAATTGTAATATTAATAATAATTATCTGAATGATGAAGATCTAATTGGTTGGTAATTTACTGATTACTCATGAAGACTAACTCTAAAATTATCCAGATTAAGAGAACACGTAACACTCATCTAAAGAAGACACTGTCAGTTTCCTTTGCTGTGGTGGAACATCTCACACACCATGATTATTAGCAAGCAGTTCCACGCTCTAATACAACACTCAGCCGCCGAAAAATTAGGAATATTTTAAAACTTGAACACAACCAAAAATACACAGTTTCTGACAGTGATGAAGATGATGATGATTGGTGTTTTACGGCCACTTTTCTGCACATGGTAGGCTAAATGGGCCGAGACTCCTCCAAAGGTGTTGAAGTGAAGCCAAAGATCAAACACCCTTCAGATATGCCTACGCCAAGTTTCGAACTCAGGTGGAAGTGATCTGTGATCCAACCCACTACCAGTTAGATCATGGAGGTGCCTCAGTGTCCGACAGTGAAGCATTATCGAACAGCAGCGCACCCCCCCCCCCCTGCGTCAACACTGAGAGTACACTAAATGTTTAAATATCAGTGCACCGTGAATGCTGATCTCTGTAATATCCAGTGATATTTGTGGTGGTTTTTCTTGCGAACATCCGTGGGTTAAAAATCTGATGTTTTTTTCATGTACTTGAAAGCGTCAAATATGAAGCACCCTCCACACGAAGCCATCTTAAATTGAAACACCTTCAGTTCAGACACAGCCATCCAGACTGAAGGATTTTAACCTAGCTACTACAAAGCTGTAGCTAAATACGCAACGCAACCAGTTAGGTCATGTAAATGTATGTTAAAACTCTCATAGCTTCGCATGATCATTGCCGAATAATGTGATAACATGGTAATAAAATCCTAAGCGTATAAAGATACTAGTGGTAATGGGCATACTCCTGACGTATTCCACGCGGGAGGAAAACACACACACACACACAAACATACGCACGCATGCACACACATATCCAATTAAAACATTATAGGTACTCCTGACTTATTCCACTGTTGCGGGCTGTCTTTTTTCCTATAGGGTGAGTAATTAGATTACACTCCAAAAGAACTGTTGTGTGTACAGCTATTATACGTATCATTCGCAGTATCGGAGACCTGCCGGAAATCCACTGTTCTCGACTATAGGTCAAATAGATCAAGCGGATAGACGCTTTAATTTAGATCCCACCACACCTAACTGTTTGAGGATTAGCTGTTAGGTTCGAGTAAATCATAGTATTTACTCAGGTTTGGACGATATTTCGTTCTAGTCCAGTAATAATCTTCGTTTTTATTTTAGCTAAATCACTTAATGATTCCATACTGAGTTAGTGTACATTCTCAAGTGGTGAACAAACTGTAATGTTTGTTAACACGCTGGGGGTATATAAAAGGCCTAACTTTTCACTTAGGTTAGATAAGAACTTCGACGCCAGACTAATCGGACGTATTCCACACACACACACACACACACAGTCTCTCTCTCTGCCCACTGTCCTCCCTCAATACACCAGATATAGTAGCCGTACAGACAAAGCCCTCACATCTAAAATATTGGCTACAGTCTTATAATTTAATGCCATAATCCACCATGAGAGGTCTCCACGCAGCTGGGACATGTCAACATACGGATAGTCGGTAATACCAATCTCTCTCTAACATCAATATTATTACCCGAACATCATCATTATAATGGTATTAATAAAACCATGATCAAGTTCTACCAGTTAATGGCTAATGGTACGTTATTTAGCCACATAACAACATATTCTCAGTCAACATTTTAAGATTCACATGACCAGTTTTAATGAACTACAACATTTTTAAATGGAATACAACCTGATATATTGAGTCTGAAATATAAATGTATTTGCATATCAAACTCATGTATAATTAATTATTCAGTGTCTGTTATTATTAATCATATTAATGTGCTACACATATAGCTGACAGGTAAGTTTTCATTTTATATTGTCTATATCTATCGGTGTGATGTAAAGTGCCTCTGAATGTTCTTTACGTGTAAAACATTGGTACTTAAATAAGATGCACACAATAATTATAATAATAATGATAATAATAATAATTATAATTATTATAACTAGAATGACAACAATAATACTATTATTAACAACGTGAAAGAATTTAAGAGCAGATTTAAAAAATCAAGACCTTTATAAAGGGCCACCTTTGTTTTCCGTACTACTCTTGTCTCTCAAGGATAATAACGGACCTTTGGCGACCTAGTTACATTAACCACGATGTAAGGTCAATTACATAATTAACCAAATGATGAATACAAATTAAACAATTTAAACAGACACACAATTACTAAATACTTTTTTCCTTTGTATATTAACTAATCTATCGAAGTTTTTAATTTAAAAGCCCACCTTATATTATGTAGAATTGACAAAAAGCCGATCTTTTGTCATGTGTTAAGACATATAAGGTTTCGTGGTGAAAACTGGATAAAGTGTTTGATCAGAGAACGTATGTATAGGTTCTCTGGTTAAATATAGTATTTATTAATGAGTTTAATTTATATTGCTCACAAATATGCTACAAGTGCTGGTTCTTAACCAACATTCGCTCACAATGTCCCAACTGTAGCAACGAAGACTTCCCCATTTACTTCCACGTTAAGCGGAAGCTGCTGGTATATCTAAATGCACAATCTCGAGGTCCAGGGAAATATCTACTGGACGGCGGTAATACAGCAGGAGTCTTATCTCATTGGGTATATTGGACACTGTGACTAAACAATTACCACTGAATATGGAATGTCACATCCCACACTGAGCATGATCATTAATATGTATGTCGGCTGTTGATTTGCAGACGTCATCACAGAGACGCTCGGTCCGCTTCCTTGTCAAAACCCATTACTCCCCATCTGGATATCCTATTCACCGACACGAGTGCATGTCTGATCATTTTTCGCTGCCAGAGCCGAGAACCGGATGTAGATGTCAGAGCGCATCCAGCTTACCCACTGTAATATTAAACTCTGCTGAGTGGGTGAGAACATTTAATTGAATGGCAGCTCTAGAAATAATAACAACATGTTCGCAGTGAAATAATGGGGTAATCGTGACGTCACAAGCAACACACACACACACACACACACGCGCGCGCGCACAAACACACACAGAGACATGTACATGCAAGCACAAAGACACAAAATAACACACCCACAGAGGAATATAAGCAGCACACACACGCATGCAAGCACACATACGCTCACACACAGACAAACATACACATTCACACAATAAACATCATGCGAGGATAAGAAATCAATCCATACATCAAATACATTTTATTTTACTGGTTTATAAAACCCATCTTGCCTCAGTCAGTAAAAGGGAAAAATGTCAGGTTAAAGTCCTCTCTAAAATGTCCCAGCATAAATCTTCATCATCCACGACTGATGACGTTTGGATAAAGGACCACAGATCTGATAACAAAATGGCTGTAACTTTTCTACGGATTAATTTCTCGGCTCACAACAATGTGAGTGGTGGTGGGGGGGGGGGAATAAAATGTTGAGGTGCTCCTATCTCATTGGATCAGAATGGAATGTTAAAGATCTTCCAAGGGCGTAAAACACTCTTACAGCGACCACCTTCAGGGAATGTTGACTTCTAACTTTCTGTATTTCTCCCTTGTGGAGTGGTGAGGCAGGGGATGAAAGTTGTCTATAAAAAGTGGGACTCCACCAGAAATGAGTGTTTAGGTTTTTATGCGATCTCTTCTCTATCATCATCATCATCATCACCGTAGGTCAAACAAAATCAACAAAAATGAAAAAGGAAGATTCTGAGCAGAAAACATAACATTCTCACACAATGACTGATGATATTATGTTATCTCATCAACATTAATGTTCTCCAACAGAAAGAAGTGTTTATGCCTTTATGTGATCTCTTCTCTAGCATCATTCCCGTAGATCAAACAAAATCAACAAATACACCAAAAGAGGATACTCAGCAGAGAACGTAATACTCTGACACAAGGAATGATGATATTATGTTATCTCATCAACATCAATGTTTTATAATATATTGTAGAGAGTCAGACAGGGAGAACATTTCTGTTATTATAGCAGAATGCTTCACGTTTTTATTATCCAATAACTGGCTGTATATCACACTCATAAAAAAGAATATATTATTTTAGTTTTTACTTAAATATATATATATATATATATATATATATATATATGGATCACTGCCTACAGTGACTCCGAACAAATACTGGTAAGAGTCAGATTTGAACCCACATCCTACAGTTAGAATCACTGCACTATCAGTGCGCCAAAATAAATGGTGTTTATGTTATATAAAGCTTTGTAACTCGAATAATAATTAGTGGTAAGGTCACTATGGCTTAGATAATGAGAGTACATGTGTACACACACACACACACACACACAGGGTCAACTAACCCAGATACAGATGACACAATTACTAGACGCCATGTCTGTATGACGTGAGTCGTGATAGCGCAGTTAGTTGGAGCGTAGGATTGTAGCCGAACGGTCGCCGGTTCGAGGCTCCGTAAGCTGCAAGTCGTCGTCATTATTTCACTCATCCATAAAAAAATGAGTACCTGACAGGACGCCATGGCTATGTGTGAGTAATGCTTTGCGCCTATAATTACAGCATGCATTGTATACTCCCTTGGGAGTTGAGATATGTGTTGGGTGGAAACAGGTCTGAGTCAGGGATAATAATATTGTAAATAATATTGTAAAGCGCCTTAGAGCAGCTTCTAGCTGAATAGGGCGCTATATAAATATCACATATTATTATTATTATTATTAACATAACTGTTTCTTGATACCAAAATTGACTAAAACTCTGTTCAGTATATTGTGTGCCAAACACATTTAACAAATGGTGACTTATCCTTGTGGCCGTCCATATAAGGTCCATTAATAATTGATAGGTATTTACTCAAATCAGAATAACCTTCATACAACTTGATACAATTCCTTGAACAAGGGTAATTTACACTTTACACAATCAGATTAATATCTTCCTATCCTGGAACTTATTTCATTTTTAATATTTAATGAATGGCACTTTTATATTTTTAGCACATCAGAGTAAAATTCATAAATAACAGCTGCTTTGATGGGAAATAAACGTTTCATTAACAAATCACCCCAAACTCATTATTACTGAGAAACAGGAGGTACTGCTTATTGAGTCAAATTGAGTCCTTTATCCTCAGCACTGGTTATATGTGGGACAAATGGTTGTGGGAGGACTCACCAGGGAAACAAATTTCACAAACACACATGTGAGCCGGATTTGAAACCAAAGCCTGAAGGTTTGCAAAGCAGTGCCCAATTCAGTGTTCCATTGGAATGCACAGCTGTCGCTTATTGGAGATGCAGTCAAACAGATTTCTGTTTTATCAATCGAACTTTGATGAAGTTCTCATCCTGGTTGAACAATGGCAAGAGTAACAATAGTGAGATTATCATATACATTTAAATATCTGTACTTGATCAAAACATTTAAGACACGAAATGAAACAAAGTAAGATGTATTTAAACATCTGTAGTTTAATGACAACCACTGTAGTCATAACCCGACCTACTTCATTAATTGGTTTCAAAAGCTGTGACATAACCTTTTTTACATAAACCAGATGTAATGCTGGAAAAAGGCATTTCGACGTAAACAATTTATTGTATATACATTTTTTATGTTTTAACGAGTTTGTACTTTAGTTAAATAATATTTTGCTTCTTTTATTTTTTATTGTTAATTTATTTATTTCATGTCTTTTTATTGTGATGTGAAGTAGCTGAATGAGTGAAATGACGTAAACGTAACGTCAGACATAATGACCCTTTAGCTGAACTGAAATTTAGGCTAGATAAGTAAAGTGGGGTTTTACTAAAATATCATCTGCAAGAAAATTTGATCATGAACCGCCGATTTAAAATGTTCAACATATTATATGCTTTAAAGCCTTGAAACCTACATCCTGGGAAATGAGTCCTAGATAACTGGCCAGCATTAAAACATCAACTAAGATGGTCTAGTCTGTTAGCTCTGAGAGGATGTTGGATGTTTTACAGCCATTTTTGTGCACATGGAAGGCCAAATTGGCCAAGCATCCTCCAATGGTAATGAGGCAAGGTGATGGATGAAACTCCCTAAGCTATAACAGGAAGCAGTTGAATTGTTTAGCCTCAGCACTGATCACACATGGAACATATGGCTGAGGCGTGTCTATGCTAAGGGAAATAGATCCCACAAATGCAGACTTGAGCAGGAGTCCAGGCTACAATCCAAAGGTTTGCAATGCAGTGCTCTAACTACTCACCACCAAAACGCCCAATGGCAGGAAGAAAAAGAATTTTTTCCCCTTTTGTGCCATGATATACTGAAAGCCCATAATGTATGTATATAGCAAGGAATCATGTGCAATTACTCTAGTTGTTAAAGAGTGAATATCCATATCACGGATGTCTATACATACCCTCAGTGATCTGTCATAAGACGCACTAAATACTTTAGTGCCACTCTGGGTGTTAAGGACGGCCAAGGCATACACGGTGCCAGTATGACCCTGTAACGTGGCCACTTGTTTGTAGGTGCTCAACTCCCAAACCTGAAACCAACAAATCGAACATTATGATGAATTTCCTAACAATGACAACAACTTCAGAAACAGGATCCAACTTAAATAATAAACTAACCAACACTTTCAGCCCAAAGCTAAGTTGTATGTCATACTTTGATTATCACTCTATAGATGAAAACTTCAAATGATACAGTAAACATTCCATCCCATAGTCTGTGGCTTGTTTTCTAATTATCAGCATCGTTGTTGAATTTGATCAAAAATGATCCTAATCATCACAAAGTACTGAGAACAGTATATATATATTATATATATATATATATATATATATATATATATATATATATGAAAGTCTTGGTTTGATATATCCAAGTCAGTTTTTATACATGCTTACACATACTCATACTTACATGTATGCAGTTCTCATATGTGCCACACAGAATGTGATGGCCTGTAATTGCCAAAGAGTAAACGCTGCCACCAGATGTCTCCAGCTCACGTATACAGTTTAGTGTTTCTAAATCCCAGATCTTGATCAGAAAATAGAAATATAAAGTATCTCATGAAGTAACAGTGAAAGCCTGGCAAAACTTAGATAACATAGTAACTTATACACAGAAAAACAACAACAATGGATGGAAAATGTCTCAAATACAGATAACAGACACACAATACATGTACACAGACTTGGGAAAACAGTAATGACTGAATGTTGATTTGAACAAATCAGAGTTGAATATCGGGACTGCAGTTCAGTATGGGCATATATTACAACAACTTAACTCATATTTGAAAACAAATCAGCTCAACTCATAATACCATTATTATTGTATTGCGCTGGAGATTACCAGGTTGGGATTTGAATCCCATTGGTACCCGTGTCTGTAGGATGTTTTTTCTCCCTCTCCAGATTATCACATGATCCAAGAGAAATCACCCCTTAACCAAGTGTCCCAAAGATGTGACCAACATGAGATTAAATAAAACACACGTATTTGTTCATTTATAATAATTATTCTTGGGTAAGTAATGATTTTAGATGGATGCACTTGAAAATGGTAACTTCAACCAAATTCAATCATCCAATTGAGGTTAAGTATGAGTTTTTCTGTTACTACTATTATACAAGGTAAACAAACTATATGTTAATTTTATTATAGGGATTGGATTAAATGTTTTATTTCCTATTTAGTTGGTTATTGTTCTGTCATTAAGATTTTTAAATGTCACAAAACCTGTGACCATGCTGTTAAACATTAACCCCCCTTCACAAACACACACACACACTGACCTTTATTGTTTGGTATGATCCACCAAACAAGTATTGTTGCGATGCTGCTAGTGCCCGTACCCAGTGATTCAGTCCTGTTATTTCCTGTTTTAGCTCCATGGTGACTGTGTTCCAGACCTGTAATCAAACTTAACGTTTAATACTTAAAATACGATCACGATTAAATTACAATAATTACTAATTGAATCACAATTTCCAAACACTCCATGGTAATATGGCTAATGGACTGATGTTCAAACACAATAAAGCAATCGTTGTTATTGTTGTATAGCCACTTTTGGGCACACAGTTGCTTAAATGGGCTGATGGCGACCTAGTTAGTTAGTTAATTAGTTTGAGAGTATAATCTCTCTGGCCAAGTCAGTGACTCTGCCTCAGCTGTATTGCTCAGCTTTTCCAGAAACTCCTCAGAGATGTGATGGAGTTTGTGTAGCCTGGTATTTTATGGTTTGTCTGGGATGCTTTGCAGGTATTTATCAAGTTTGTGCTTGAAACTGGAAGGCTGTTATAAGGCTGTGGATCCCTAATTTGAAGGTTCCCTTCTCTAATTGCCCTACTTTTACCAGATGTACACTGTTTTATGTAGCCGGGCCATGATTTGGACATCCAGTGCTTGAGATATGTGGTCAACTACGGTACCATTTCAGTCACATCAGTGTTGAAACCATATCTTAGTGATGAATTTATAATTGAGACTGTACTATAATACTGTATGTTTATAATATAAAGGACAAGGTAACCCTGTTCTAAGGGGCTAATACTGTACTAATATCTTTCTATGTAATTTCTAAATGTTAACTGAAGATATGCCATATATATTAATACTCGATAAGCACAAATATTTGCTTGCAGTCACTTAAGAGAAAAATGTAACCCCCTATGATCATGATGGCTGTCAATTCTACATCAGATAACTTCATATAATGGAGTTTTCCTCAACAATATATATATATATATATATATATATATATATATATATATATATATAGATATATATAATATATATAGCAAATATATATAGAGATCATGGCTGACAAACTGTAGAATGCGCATACAAAAAGAATGGCATCTATCTAGTGGAGGTCATCCAGGTTGGTGTGGGGGTGTTTCATATTGACAAAACTGTTTGGCATGACTACTAATAGTAACTAGTAGTACTACTACTAGTACATCCCAGAGACAGCCAAGTCATCAAAAATCACTTTGTGGTTAACATCTATTATCCAGTTGGCTGTGTCAACTAAGAACTGGCATCACTTTATCCTGGACTGCTCGGTGAGTAACACAAACACACAGTCTATTATGGTTTACTACATCGCTAACTTACGAGTCGGTGTTCCTATGGCAGAGCACTAGACTGGAACACCCCCCAGTCAGGGTTCGAATCAGATATATTAGTACAGCAAACACATAATGCAGGCATGGTTTGTACTGACCTTGATGTTCTTATGTGAACCACTGAAGAGCATATTTTTGGCAGCTACCAGCGTGCAAACGGGATTGTCGTGGGCAGTCAGCGTACGTACGTGCTCAAAGCTGTCGATGTCCCACACCTGAAAACAATAGTAACTCAATCAAGGTTTCCAAGATGATGGATGCACTTGTACCCACACACATGTATGCAAATTATTGCATCTCAGTGCTGCAGACCTTACACCTAAAATGCCATGATACCTAATCTTCACACAAAGATCATTAATCTGCTCACTTACAAGGATCGTAGAATCTTGTGATCCGCTGTAGAGCTTAGTACCATAAACACACAAAGCCAACACGATACCTCCATGTCCTTCTAGAGTCTTCACACATATATAATTAGTGGTTGTATTCCAAACCTAAAATGATAGGGCACATTGTTCAGATACCAAGCAGCCTTTCTTAATGCATAATCACTAGTTGCCTTTCATGAAGTTCTAAATCCAGGATCAAAACATAAACATTTTATAGTTGCCAAAGGATATCCAGCTGTTTAATATGTAAAATACTGCCTAATGCAATAAGGATTAAAGTTGGACATTGTTGAGCTTTTACAGATAAAGTGGTTTGTCACCAAAATGGATTCTTCATAAGATCTGTTATCATGTGATGAAAGCAGTGAGCACTTTGCTGATTTAAGAAAAATACATTTCATAACTTTACTTCTGCACACCAGTCTATAAAGTATTGAATACAACAAGTTACTTAATCATCCATTTGTCCACTTACGGTTTAATCAATAAATTATGACATTGTTTTATACTGATTGTTAGCGGTATATGGATAGAGGAAGTATTGACGAAGGCTATAATATAAGATCGGGTTAGGCTAAGAATGTTACCTTGATTGTCTGGTCTGAAGATCCACTAAACAGGTAATCACCATATACACACAGACACCACACTGGGCCTTGATGACCAACAAATGTCCCTTTACACTTAAAAATCTGTTGAGGGTCAAAAGCTGCAAAAAAAAAATTACGGCATTTAGTTAGACCGTACTTGTTCCCTTGAGTAGGCCAACAGAAAACATCCATTTATATAAGTCGATGCATGCAAGGAATATATTGGTACCCTAAAAGGAGACGTTCTGGTTGTCAGGCATGAGAGTGGCCTTTGAAGAAGAAAAAAAACGAAAGGCAGGAAAGGAAGTTGCAGAGTGAACTGGGCCACATGCACCTGGGGGTTTGGGTTAAAAATTGGGTTTTGTACATTTTTAGGACAACCTGATACTACTAGAGTGGGGGATAAAACATAAATTTGGCAAGAGGATCCAGTAAAAACTGGACAACTCTCATCCCAGAGTTGTAGAAAGAGTTACTATATACAGGACTGAAGGACCAATAAACAAAAAGGTTTCAATATTCTGGTTATTCATAATTATCTTTTCACAATAGCCATTTTTTTAAATAAACAGATTTAAATTTATTAAGTGAGTACCTTTAAAGGAACAAATTGCCTTCGTTTCAAATTTTCATGGTTAACAGTAATAATATATGATGTCAAAATATGAACACGGGTCAACCACATATTAAATAGTCCAGTTCAAAGAGCTGGTTAATAAAAACGAGTAATGGTCCATGTGTGATGCCATCTTGAAGCCGGACACAGACTGGATGTTCCTGAAATCTGACGTGACTTTACACAAGCCGTTTGTATGATCCAGTTATAATAATGTAAACAGTGGACAGCCAAAAAGGTAATTTTAGAACAGAAGTGTATTTCTGAATATTACACTACAGTTTGTCCAAACACAGTTGTAAGATACTAAAATGGAAACTGTATAGCAAAATTTATTATGAAGATTGTTTTGTACTCTTTTAACGGGAAATGTATACTACTGAACTGTCAAATGTAAACGAACCAATGACTGCATCATTTAGTGGTAGTCAGCAGGCAAGGTCATGGGGATGGCTAAGCCAGAACATCTGACGGATACATGCTCCTTGTGCTAGTTGAAGACAGAACACATGACTTTCCCCTTCCTGCCATAAATCTGGCATTCAATTAAGTTGTACTGGCCAGCCTCCAAAAATTAGGATTATTTTTTGTATCTGTGATATCAGGTATAGTTTGTTTATTAATACTGGAGGATTTTGGTTTACTTTTATAAGCCTTATACGTTGAAGTCATATTGTATAATGATGAACTGTTTCTTTAAGTTCATTTTCTTGTTTTTTAAAACCAACAACAACAACACAATGAATGATTCTCACACAAAATGACTCCTAATGCAGTAATAGTGAGACATCTGTGGTCCGTTTCACGTGCAATCTTTTACGACGTCAACACAGTGATAAAAAACACTGTCAGTTCAGTAAGTCCAACAGTAACATGGCATTATTAGCTGTTTTATATCTTACCTCCGAGCTGACATGACATCGTAATTCTTTCTTGTATCTGCTCTAATTCATGCTGTTAACAATAAAGAAACATTTAAACGAGGTCAGTAAATAGCAACAATCCAACGCTGGTTAAATAACTGTGTTATTATTAACATAAAAATAATTAATCATGATTCTGTAATCACATATTGATTAGCATATCATGATCACATAATCAGCAGCATTTCCTGTAAATTATTTCAGTAACCAGGCATTTCCTTTTTTATAATTTCTGTAGCAATTTATTTAATTTATAAATAAATTTAAACCCAATGATTTTTTATATACACAGATGAATGAATGGGTGAATGGTTGTTTAACCACACATCAGCACAATTTAAGCCATTCAGCATCCTAGAATTTGATATAAACAGATTTAGTTAAAGAACCAGTTATTTTTAAATAGCCACACTTTTCAATAAATCATTATTTAATAACCATGTACCACATTTATATCCCCTTTTTATTTTCGTCCAGGACTGTTCCTTCAAAAATAATAACTAAGATACCTTCTATGATTTTGAATATGATTAAAATGATGTGATAATTGATCTAATTCTCAATATCTTTGTTGGTCACATGTTGGTCAGTTTATATTGCATCATAGTTGCAGCCAGTTTTAAATTTGAACTGCACATTTGGTCAGTTTGTAAAGCATCATAGGTGCAGCTAGTTATACAAATTTGAGCTCCATTGTTACAGAATTCAGTTAATTTAAACTCATGTTTACAGTATTCATCTAATTTTATAGGAAATATCTTAAATGCTCTTGTATAGTTTCAATTACCTTAATGAAGCCATTCAGAGAAGTCAGTGATAGATCTATAGGCTTAATCATGACAGAATAATCCCCTAAGTTTAAACTTAACAGATCACAAGTTTAATAAGACGTCAATGTTATGTTAACATGGTAATTATGCATAATAATGGCTGATATGGCAGTTATTTTATGTGGCTGGCTACCTGAAGACGCATATGGTCTGTAATTTACAGCTTTAGAATTTACAATATATGGCATATTCAGTGGAGAAAACATTGCCAGTTGCCTGGTTGGATGAACAGCTCGTTTTACTATGGTGCCACAGCCGGGATTCAAACCTACGACCTTTCGCACAGCATGACCACAACCATAGGTAAATAGTGCCACACTCTACTGAGTAGAGTCTACCAATGCAAGGCAGTATAACTGTGATGTTTACATAACCATATTTTGAAATTTCTTTAAAAAAAATTATTCTTGTACCAGTAAGAAAATAATTCCTGAAATTAAACACTTAAAATATGATGTTATTTCTCCATTTGTTTATTCTTGCAGCACATACAAAAAGTAGGGAATTATGGGTAAAATTTTCATTTGATCATTCTCAGCGTTTATGTCTTACAGCAACTATGTCATCCCACTTTACTGTTTGACTATATTAGATTACATCAATATTCTGAATTGGGAAAGTAAACAATTAAATGTGAGTAATTTAAACTTAGGGATTATGTTAGAGTGATCATGGAAATGGACAACAATGGTAATAAGTGTTTTCACTTTCTTGTACTATCCTGGTATTTTAATGTATCTACCATATATACTCGCATATAAGTCAATTATTTTGGTAGTGAAAAGGGAGCTCACTGAAGCACCTCGACTTATACGCCTGACATAGT
Source organism: Paralvinella palmiformis (assembly GCA_025642065.1). Classification (NCBI taxonomy): domain Eukaryota; kingdom Metazoa; phylum Annelida; class Polychaeta; order Terebellida; family Alvinellidae; genus Paralvinella; species Paralvinella palmiformis. The sequence goes on along the minus strand of JAODUP010000891.1, from coordinate 162,411 downwards.
TCCTACCAGCTGATGGAAATATTTTTTTGGCCATCCTGGATACACAACACTACAGGATTCAACCCAATAATAGCCAGAGTCAGAATAAAATCATCACATCGCTGCCTACTAAATCATTATTATTCAATAAATAACAATTAATTTTCACCAAACTGTTATTTGGATATCACAAACATGCCGGTCTTTATATAATAATACTTGAAAGTCACGCGTTGTTACCTACCAGTACTTCCAGATGTGCTGTGAAACATTGAATTAATAACACTTGCATTTCAATCATGTTTGTGTGAGCCAGAGTTGGGACAAAATCTCTGCCTACTAGTCTTAAACAATAAATAACGATTAAGTTTCACCAAGGTGTTATTTGGATCTCACAAACATGTCAGTCTTTGTGTAATAATAGTTGATAGTCATGCGCCATTAACTACCAGTACCTCCAGATGATTAGTGATACTATAGAAATCACTGTTCACATTGTGTGTTTGGTGTGACAAGTTTGTTTATTAGTTATAACATTGTTTGTTTTGTTTTTCGGGGAGAATCCCCAGATTGTCGCTTAATCAGCACAGCCTAGTTATAACATCAAAGTGAAATCCGTATATATATATTTACGACGCACTTGCTGACACCATGAGTTTGAAACGAAAGTGAAATTCGTACGATGCAGTTTAAGTTAAAAGTCATTAACTTTGCCGAAGAAAACAACAACTCTGCTGCAGACAGACATTTTGCTGTTAGTGAAAAACTAGTGAGAGACTGGAGAAAGCAGAAGAAATATTTATTTGAAATGCCGAGGACGAAAAGGGCGAAACGTTACGGAATTAGTCCGTACATCAAATTAGAGACAGCTTTGAATGATTGGGTAATGGAGTATTGTCACAATGGATATATCATCACCAGAATGATGAAATGATACGGATACAGGCTATCAAGTTTACTCGGGACAAGCAATACAACCTCGACTTATCTGCTGGGTAGACATATATGCGAATATATACAGTATATATTTTAGTGTTATTAGATATATTTGCATTAGTGTACAAATTAAATCAAATTAAAAAATCTAATATTCTGAAAACAGAACGGCATCAGAATAATGAATATAATTTACAAATTGTACACTTCTGAAATTATCATTTATAGGCAACTGTTTCAGTATGTTAATTAACAAGATAATAGTACAAAAATAATTATATTTACCTGTAACACAACATATGATTGCTGGCTCTCACCTTGTAGACTATTGTATTTATTTTCCATATGCTCTGTGATAAAGTATATATATATATATATATATATATATATATATATATATATCAGACATTGGAATTCCAATTCCGGAATTGTTGTTTTAAAAAAATGGAATTGGAATTGATAAATTTGGAATTGAAGTTTGCTACAAAAGAAATCCACAAATTAATTTACCATTTAAATTTTTAATTCAGAAATATTTCTTCCATGACAATCCTACTTGGAATATAAACTACTCGCAGTAGGTATTCCAGGTAGGTACCCACTCATGGTAAAAAGTAGTAGGTAAAAAAGTCAGTATAAAACAGAATTGGAATTGAACCAAACCAAATGGAATTGAGTGGAATTAGAACTGACAAAATGGAATTGACCCCATGTCTGATATATATATATATATATATATATATATATATATATAAAATGAACCATGGTATGCAAGGTCAAACAAATAGAATGATTTATTTTTTACTTGAGCCCTTAATAATGCTGACAGAAACATCCTGTGGTATCTTGGCATTCAAGTATAAAGGGATGGTTACTTGACCCACAGAAATTTTCTAATATTATCAAGCTGTAATTTCAAAAATATCTTTCAGTCAGAGATAGGTTGGTGAATATTTGTTCACAAGTGCCAAAGAATACCACTATTTCTGTCCCTTCTCCTGAACAGCTGCTCAGACAGAATAGTTATGTCTAGTTTAAGATGTATACTATAGGACGCCTACGTGCACACAAACACACACACACACTTTCATGCATATACAAACATACACACCTTTGAAACACCACAGGTTTCAGTATGAAGACATACCTAACTTCAAATCAAAAGTCTTCTCCAGCGACTCGACCTTCTCTGACAGCGTACTCAGCATGGAGCGCAAGAATCCAATTTCCTGTTCCTTCTGATCCAGACGTCGTTGGTAGTCTGCCATTCTGATCTCCGTCTGATGGATGTAATCTTTGATACCCTCATACTTACACTGCTCCAGGTGACTGACCAGTTCTTCAGATGTCCCGCTGAATTTGCACCTAGAGACAGTAAACGAGTGTACAGTATTGTTCAGCCTCAAGCTAAATGCACCAGAGATATATGGCTGAGGGGCAGATTCCTAGTGTAACATCCCACAATGACAAGACAGTTTTGAAGCCTGACCCGAAATATTTCAGCACAGTGCTCTAACTATTTCACAAACAGAACATCTTAAGTACTGAGATGGGACATGGCATAAAACAATAACTATTCCCAGCCCCTACATGCCATTATAATCTAACCAACCAGTTACGTAATAGCAGTAGTTTATTAACAAATGATAGATAGAATTTGCTACTGTGCATAAAAACATATCCTGAAAATAATTGCTTCATGAAGAGCCCTGCACGGGTTGGAAAGCTGAACCCGACCCTACTCAACCCACACCCAACTCAAACATCTCAACCGGATCCCAACCCGAACCCATACTTAAAATTATATTGAACCTGTGCCCAACCAAATCCTGTAGTGACTATTTAGTATAATGAATAGCACTATTCATGAATAGGACGTTATTTACTATTTCTAGACTATTTCCGAGTAGATACAACATGGCCAGCCAGGCTGAAGTTTCGCTCACTAGCAACACTTGTGGGCACGACACCGAGGACGTTCCTCGCAATACACAAAAGTGACGGATATTCAGTGGTGTGTTCCTTCCAGTCACTGTAGCACACAAGAACTGTCGTGATGTCCCGTGTGTGAAATAGTTGTGCCTTATCTCAGTACAGTGACTACAACGGTGATCACTGTTTTAGATCCATATTATTTACATTTACATTCACCAGCGATTTTTCTTTGAAGAAGGTCAATTATGTAAATTTGACTAATAGCGCGGATTACACGTCATTGGCTAAGACTAAGAGATTGTTCATTATTCGTATTTACGCAGTGTCAGTGTTGTCTTACCCGTGTTGGTGGTGGGTACATTTCATGTGTTGACACGTCCGCAGATGACTCTCCAAGTCCTAAAAAAACAAACGACAACCGACAGTCTAATCATTACCTCTCGGGTGGCTAAAACTGATAGTAATTGAAAAAATAATAATAACAAAAAAACCTGTAATTACCTTTTTCAACAGAGGGGGACAGTCTGGATTGTTTGGACAAACAGTTGGAGAATATTTACAGTTTTCCTCGTGTTCTCTGCAACATATATGAGTTAAAAGTCAGTAAATGTAAATGTTGCTGTCTTACAGCCACTTTTGTGCACAAGGTAGGCTAAATGAGCAAGCGATCTCCCAAGGTAATGAATGAGGTGAAATGAAAAATGATGCACCCTTCTGATATAGCCCAGCTGGGGTTTGAACCCAGATGCTATAGATATGTGGCTAACCGCACTACCAGTTAGGCCATGGAGACGCCCAGTTAAAAGTCAATAGAAAGTGAAATAATGACAGTCTGTTAAATAGCATAGGACATCTAATTTATTAGACCATTGTAGCTTCAGAGATTTTGAAATGAAATGTTGAATCGAGATATTTAGGTGACTCCTTGGGCAAATATCCGGGCACCTCCGTGGTCTAACTGGTAGTGCATTGGATCACAGATCACTACCACCTGAGTTTGAATCTTGGCGTGGGCATATCTGAAGGGTGTTTCATCTTTAATTTTTATATCAGTGTGTGTTTTTATTCTAAATAAGGGAGTACAATTGTGTTAGATGTGGTATCTCTCTTGTAGGTTTCATCATAATACTAAATTCTGTCATTTTGGTAGAGAAAATAAGATTTTATCTAGATGACAAAGCTTAGATTTGTACAAAATAAACTCATAGAGTATACATGTATGTCCACACACACACACTACTCTTTACCTTCGACAACAGAGTCGTATGATATCCGGACATCCAGTCGGGTCCACCTCATAGATACCCTGTCTCCTCACAAAGTCGTAAACCATATCGACAATGTACGAACAACTCATTAATCTGCTCAGCGACAGCCAGGTTTGATACGACTATGGTCAGAGCGACCTTGTCTACTGGGCAAATCTCTGCAAATAAACATTTATTGACACATTCAGTGAGTGCATACATAAAATGGTTCAACCAAAACGTGCAGACCATAACTGCGCCGGATACTTTTTATTGACGTTATTTCATTAGCAAATAAATGTATACTCTGTAATGTAATTTTAGCAATCATGTAATAATGCCCAATGTAAAAGAACCTTTTATTAGCAATAATGCTAAACACCACAATAAGGGATCAGCCATAATCATAACTAGCTTCATAAGTGTACAAAACAAATAGGAGGAGGGGGGATGATATGTACGTGTTCCTTTTTAATGTAGACAAAAAAGTGCCTATTAATCCCTCATTACAAAATGACTACTGGTGCCATCTGTTGAATACTATTAGTATTTGATAGATTCGTTCAGTGCAAAACAGTGACTAAAAAGATATAAATAAATAAAATAAAATCGGTTATCTGTCCTCAGTAAATCTATAGTCATTAATTATTTGAATTTTTAAAGAACTATTTGTGAACAGTACCCAATTTAGGGTGCATATTTAGGTGTCTGTCTTACCAAAACAGCAACTTTGAAACATTAACATCTGTACATTTTCAGGGGGGTGCATGTCAGAAGATGTGTACATTTTGTGAAATAGATCAGTGTGTAGGATTGAATGCAAATCTAATAATTTCCAAGTTGGGCTCAAGTTGAATGATAATTGATTTGAAAATGTACTGGTGAGTACAGTAGAATTGACATGTATGATGGCTTAAGTCCCCCAAGAAAATATCATTGTTTGCCTTTTTCTTTGTGGAGACACAGATGTATAGTAGCAAGCAGGGTTTTCCCCCATGATATAAAATAGACTAGATCATGTTTTACAATTTACCACATCACGTCACGTTTTACAATCTACCACATCAGGTCACGTTTTACAATCTGCCAAATCTGCGCACACATTTTCTGGCAGATTAATTCTGCAATTTAACATAATGCACACTAGCCCCAAGTAAATATTTTAATACACAAAACATGGTATAATGAGATAAATATTATTATGTCAGATCTGTGCCTTAACTTACTAACCCTTTTCTCTCATTGTGACACATCTTCTGCAGAATGTATGCTGTGAAGATAATAATATCAATCATTAGGTTATAATATTGACATAGTGTATGTAACAAACATCATATAATGTCTAAGAGCTCTAGAATAATATAAATTCATACACAATATTCTTCCTTTGACCTTTAAATGCAGCATCCATTTTATGATTCACTTTTGAGCAGAATGCTGTTGCCTTACTTGCTATGGTTCTTGTTTGTGTACTATCCTTTTTGTTTGTGTCCTATGCTTCTTGATTGTGTACTACTATTTTTATTTGTGTGCTATTCTTCTTGTTTGTATACTATATTTTATATTTGTGTGCTATTCTTCTTGTTTGTATACTATATTTTATATTTGTGTGCTATTCTTCTTGTTTGTATACTATATTTTATATTTGTGTGCTATTCTTCTTGTTTGTATACTATATTTTATATTTGTGTGCTATTCTTCTTGTTTGTATACTATATTTTATATTTGTGTGCTATTCTTCTTGTTTGTATACTATATTTTATATTTGTGTGCTATTCTTCTTGTTTGTATACTATATTTTATATTTGTGTGCTATTCTTCTTGTTTGTATACTATATTTTATATTTGTGTGCTATTCTTCTTGTTTGTATACTATATTTTATATTTGTGTGCTATTCTTCTTGTTTGTATACTATATTTTATATTTGTGTGCTATTCTTCTTGTTTGTATACTATCCTTTTGTTTATGTGCTATTCTTCTTGCTTATGTACTATTCTTCTTTCTAACTGACAAAAACATATCATACAAAAGAATAAGCATCCAAAACAAAAACATTGTTTCGTTATTTTTCTTTTGTTTGACAACAATGTTTCTCAAGTCATCTCCACTTTCCAAGTTTCTACAAAATTCTAAGTGACGGCCGCTATATTAATAAATGAGGAGAAATTAATGCAATGTTCAGTGTTAGGAAAGACAGAGAGAATATAGTAATGTGCAGCCCCCTACAAGATCTAGTAATGATTAGAAAACAGTGTTGACTATACTAGAATAAACACCAATAATTGGAGAAAATAAAAGTGGAAAAGGTTAATGAGTGTTGACCCAGAAGAGTGCATTTCTGGTTCTTGGGAAGCGGTACAAGGACTCGTCTTCTAAATTTCCCAAATTCATCACATCTGTACTCGTATTCCGAGTCACTCCAATTTCACTGCAAATCGAGTTCATTGACTTAGTTTAAACAAAAGCCACTTCCTGTGTTTTGTATGAATGTGATAATACAACTTCCTTCTGGTGTTCTTTGATTCCATTCATGGGGGCAATGTGGATGTTGTACACTGAAGCGGATGAGGATAGATGTGTCCCATAGACTATCACAGTCTTTATGACTCAGCTTCCAAAGGAAAGATTTAGATATATATACCCTATGGGAAGACAGCAGATACAAACTAACGATATTGTGTTACATCAAATCATATTAAACTGAGCCAAAAAATACACCAGAATGTACCATATGACGTATAACCTTAAAATAAACTTCTCACTTCTTAGAAAGATGCTTCTTTTTATCCTGTAGAATCTAGTCACACACACTAAAGAATACTGGTACATGAGCTAACTACCAGTGGTAGTTAGTTCATGTATTTGTTCCCCTGATTAATTGTTCAGAGGTTCTATGTGTCTCTATGTGTTGATTCTATGTGTTAGTATATTTTTCACACACACCTTTTTATTTGTGCACTATGCTTCTTGTTTGTGTATTACCCTTTTTGTTTGTGTGCTATGCTTCTTGTTTGTGTACTATCCTTTTTGTTTGTGTACTATTCACCCACAAACACATCTAAATCATAACTTACTCCACATGATACTATCACTGGATCTCTAAAAACCTTGTTACAGAGCTGACAGAACAGTTTCTTAGTTGGTGGTTCTACAAACAGTGTAATCTCCTGAAATTAAAAATATGTAAATACAACAGACTCGTCATGGATTTGTTAGTTTTCTATTGCATCATAGCTGTGATGAGTTAATACTTAATAAAAAGGCAACAGTGATTACATACGAAATCAACTGACTACAAATTCAATGTGTAAATACATACTGGCATAATAAATTATAACAGAACATGTAATAAATGGAAAATTATTTTTCATACACACACACTCTCTCTCACACACACACACAAAGAGAGAGAGGGAGACAGAGAGCAATTTAGTATTTTATTGAAGCATCTGATTTTAATGCATTATCATTTATTGTGTATATAACGACACAGTGGCCTACTTCTTCCCATATAAAAAGCAAGACAAACCGATGTGAAATAACATCAGCTAACAGCACAAACAGATAATGTCTACCACTTTGTGGGATTATTTTGAATTAATTAATTTACACTTTGGTTTATCCAACTGTAGATATATACATAAAATGTCCACAAAAATAAATCACAAAAATAATTAGTTCAGTTGGTCAGGCAGAAAAAATAAAAGGTCACAATAAAATCAGGTCAGTCAGATGAACTAAAATAGAAATCACAGCTGCAGAAATAACCTGGAAAAATCCAACTATTATTAAATATAAAAATAGAATAGAGAATGTAAAAACAAAATCATCACCCTTTTATTAGTTTTGTATACTTTATTTATTTGTATGATCAGGGGCAAGAGGGAACATAATAAAATATTACGTTTAAGTACATCCTGGTACTCCAATAGTATAAGCAGATAAAATAGGGGACGAAAAAACACTAACCCAGGAAAATTGTTAGAAAATCTTGATGCTAAACACCGTCCCTAAAATAGGTCATTGTCTACACCTATCAGTGGAATCTATCTCTATTTTATATTAATGGTGTCTAGATCTATATCAGTACTGATAATTAATAACCATGTTGATACACTTTGATAAATCAGCAGTTATATTTGATCAATTTAGACCATTTCTAATTATTCTCCTCTCAAAGTAAAATGTTTGCTCCTCTCAAATAATTCTTTATTTGACTATTTGATTGGTGGTACCATCCTGCATATGTTATTACACCCATGATTGAATGAGAAAATAGTTTTTAAATATTCAAAAAACACTGTCAGTAGTAAACTAATAAAATAAATACAAAAACAGTAATTTATAGTTAGGTTGGGAAAGTCAATTTCGTCTTATGGGTATATATAATTAGTATAAATTCAATGAGTTTATATCGGTTTTAGGAAAATGGGACACACGTTGCTGAAAAACAACAACAAAAATTATTATGATGAGGAATCATGTAAATGAGTGAATTCAGCCTCGGAGTTGAGTGATGAAACACCAAATTATGTGTTTAATCAGAGAAGAATAAACACAGAGAAATTAAGTGATAACAATCAAACAAAACCCAAACCTTCCATCAAACATTTGAGATGATGTTAGTCAACAAAATATATTGTTTAAAAAGCACTAACCAATTGCAATGAATTATGTGAGGAGGTGGAACTCAAATTAAATATGTGTATTTGATGGTTGTGTAAATTATATGACCCTAACTCCAATGATGACTATTCTTGTGTGTGTTTAGGACATTAATGTACCAACACATCAGACATGGGATCAATCCCATTTGGTCAATTCAAATTCATCAATTCCAAATTCATCAATTCCATTTTTTACTGACTCTTTTTTACTTTTACCTACCATATATACTCGTGTATAAGTCACACTTTTTATATTTATATGAAATCAACACCAAAATCAAGTGCATCTTATACACAGATCAGACTAAAAGGGAAGGTAATATTTGGCATATTTTAGGGGGTAATACAATAATATTGTTTTCAACATTAATAATGAATATATGAACAATAATTTTTTTTTAGAGTTTGTGTAATTGAATGGAATGGTAAATGAGGCCACACAAAGAACGACAATAGAAGCCACTTCAAAGGAAAATGATTACAGCAAACAATGTGTTAATTACTTCCAAAACTGGCACATGGGAACTACTAATAAACTACTTCAAACAGCATTACAGAAACAAACACACAGCAGCAGGCAACCTGAAGTGGCCGTCATTACCTATTGACACACAGTGAGTGAAAACAGCCTGGGATTAAATCGACCCCACCATCATTACAAAATCATTCAGGAAGTGTTCTATCAGCAATAATTTAGATAGCACAGATGATGTATTGTAGGTTGAACAGTATGACAAATCCGACACTGACTCCGACGAAGAAGGCGACAACATGTATGATGACAAACGAACAGATACAACAGATGTTCATTGAAGAGAGTGATGATGATGAATTTTTTGCTTTTGAATCAATAATGCTGATTTTTAGTGCGTCTTATATGCGAGTGCAACTTATACATGAGTATATACAGTACCACATTTTACCATTAGTACATACTACGAATAGTTTATATTCCAATTAGGATTGTCATGAAAGAAATATTTCGGAATAAAAAAATTAAATGGTAAATTAATTTGTGGATTTAATTTTTTTGTAGCAAACTTCAATTCTAATTCCTAATTATTGAATTCCAATTTTTTTAAATGAGCAATCCCAATTCTGGACTTGCCCATCAATTCCAATTCTGGAATTGAATGCAACACATGTACAATGAATATAATGTATCCATGAGTCTGGACTTTTAACTGGTCATATACAGTACATATTTACGCCTATGTCACATATTTTATGGCATCTGGAATATCTTTCTGATAAGTGACTCCCTACGGCAATACCCACAAAGGTAACTAGATTTCATTCAAACTCTGATGATGAGGAAACTTATTAAAGTCGTAACTGATGAGTAATAATTAGTGTCACTCACATCATCTTTATATTCCGAATCAACCAATGAGATGCTTGAATGTGCAGCACTAGATACCCCAGATTGCATACCTAATGACTGAGGTAGAGTCAAGGGGGATGAACAGCCAGGTACCTGGTAATGGTGTAAAAAAATTAAATAATTATAGCTGTGAATGTGTACAATGAACTGAATACAATTGAAATAGATCAATAACATAAACATGAAATGATCAAACAAAACATAACATTAAATATGTAGATCAGACATAGATGCAATTACTTTTGTAATCGAATGGCAAGCATATTTATGTACCTTTTTATGGTCATAATTTCAGGAATGCAAGTCAGTTTATCTGTATGTATTATGTATAAATACTCTAAACAATTGTGAAATACCAGCAACATTTTCACGTAATTTTTTCTTCTAAAAAGCAAATGAAGTGGACTGAATTTTCTCACTGCATAAAATCAATAATATTAGACTCGCATCCAGTCAGCTTAAATGTAACATTGAGATTCTATTCAATGTTTCAGTGAGATGAATCCATGTTAGAAACCGCACAGTAAAATTTCAACAGACAAAATCCTTTGAATTTCAGCATATTCTCAATTTATAATTCATTCAGTTGTTTGTAGTTGAATTTGCTTCTATATATTTTACTAGATGTCTGCTGCATTCCATATTTATATGATTTCACAGAATAAAAAGTTTATAGAATACATTTATACATCTGACCAAAATAAATTCCACAATAATGATGATCATAATACTTAAATATATGGCATGTAATATTATATTGTCTATATTCTTGTTTGGCAGATAATCTAGCTTTTGCATAGCTGTAAATTTAACAAATCATCGTTTATATAGCCGTCTTACTTCATTTGTCCCCGTTTCTGGAAAGTATCCAGAAGAACGCGGTGAGGTTTCATTGCTGCTTAAATCTGTCTGAAGATGTTCCGGAACTGGGTCCACAGATAAAAAATAAACATGTTTAATTGTACACAATAAAATAGCAAGAAAAAGGAGCAGACGTTTTTGAAAAACCATTAACAATTTCAAACTTATGCAAATTGGTAAACTTTCAAAAATACGATGGAATCATTATAATAATGTAGATGTAATAAAGTGGAGCCACACAAAAGTAAAATCAATAATACAGTTAGATATATTATAAGATATTATACTTAAATATTTATTACAAAGAAAGAGACTCAATGTAAAGTACAAAATAGATTTATATCTTATAACCGTACATCTAAATATTTTGATGAAGCTACACATATAATGACATACTATATATGACCAATTAATGGTTCAGACCAAACTAAAGTCCCACCTTGGAAGGTGGCACAAGGTAAAGAAATAAACAAGCACCTGTGTTTGATTATTTACTAGTGATACCATTTTGATCATAATTATGGTAATTTCTATTATAATAATTATACCATACAATTATATCAAGAAACCAGTTATTACGATGGGAGGCAGACTTTAATTATTTCATGCATAAGATGACCATCTCTATTTCCATGATAATGGTCAAATTAATGTTGCAAAATGATGTCATAAAGGCCACCGAAACGATAACACAATCATAATTATCTTGAAACATTCATGAAAATTTGGCCATCTTATTAATCAAATCTCATTTTCAAACAGTAAGTTATCATTGGAATGATGAAACATCAAATTATAGATTTAATCAGAGTCCGATAAATACAGAGAAATTAAATAAAAATAACCAAACAAAACCTGTTAAATTGTTAATCGACAAAATATATTGTTTAAAAACAGCTAACCAATTGTAATGAATTATGAGGGGGTGGATGTCAAAAATAAATAGGTGTATTCAATGGCCGTGTGAAATATAAGAGAAAAACCCAGGACATTTAATGATTAGCTTAATGGAAAATACAAAGAATATTCCACTTACTTTCAGGTGGGAAGTCTGACTGCATGGAGCTGGAAAACAAGGTTGATCTTCCAACATGATTCATAATCCAGGCCAAAAGGATAATACGATTTCTCTGAAGAATGACTGAAAATAAAATTAAAATGGTCATTAGAATTCATCTGAGAAATGTAATATCAGAATTACGGAAATGTTACTAAAAGGGTCAAGTAAACTTTAAACATATTGAGGCAAACCAAAATATGAAACACACTTCAGACATAACTAGACTTGGATTTGAACCCTGATGAATTATGGAGATAATTATGCAAACGCAATATATAGTTTTCCATACCACTTGAAAGATTCCCAATACAGATTTAAATTGTAAGTTGTCTTGGACAAACTCCCAACAGACACCCCAATGAGACAGTGTACAGTTTTATAATGATTTCAATATGTTAAAAGCATATTTATTATCATAATATAACATTTTCAGAAAATGTTAAATACATGTAAAAATATTTACAATTAAAGGATGGAATTAAAGTCATGTTGTTGAAAAGGTTTTGCACATTACTTTCCAAAGAAATTATTTATGTGAAAGAAATTAAGGAAGTTATAATACTTTTAATCAAGTGTTCCAGACAAAACAGGTCTTCAGCTCAGATTTAGAATTGTATATATATTTGTGTCAAATCAAGAGTTATGCTAATATTAGCTTAAAGTTATGTTATTTTAGCCTTTGAAGTGTACTCAGAGCTATTTATTCTGTGTTAAAATAATTACTGTATGATCAATCTGTCGTACCAATATAATGCATCTCAATCTACTGTTACGATGCACACCTAATCCGGCAATAATGTACAACATATTAGCATATAATAGTACCATCTATTAACTGGTCAGGGCATGTAAATTGGAATTTTACATTAACAATTAACAAGAAGAAAAATTGGACTAGTCAAGTAGTATGGTGGGAATTACTGATAGCTCGGGCCATACCATATTTATGTGGTTATTAATATACAAGTTGAATATAATGATATATAGTGTATTATAAAAACAACTGTATAGATCTAGATGTCTAGAGGGTTCGATATACAGAAGTAACTTGGGAAAGATTACAACAAAAAATATTGAAGTATAAGCATCACCTCGTATTATTATAATTATGAGTAATATGTTTATGAGTCATAATTATAATAATATGGTGTGATGTTTATATTTGTAATACTTCCAAGTTACTTCTGTATAACTATTACTGTATTAGTTCTTTTAGCTTGTTGTTCTGAGTCATAACACTGTCACTAATTGTCTAACATAGTAACAGGCTTTTTTTAAACTCTAAATAAATGATCATCTAGATAAGATGCTGTAGTAAATATCAAATCACAAGGACGAGTCTGTCAAATAAATTATACTAGCTCTACCATATTGTTTCTGTGGAGTAAGTTACTGTCACTCTGACTCTGGTCGATCCTGGCCTCAGACTATTCAGTCTATTGTACATTACGTAAACGGTAAACACAACTTAAACAAGGCGATATTGGAGGAAACCAACGTAAACATGCCATCAGAAGGAGATAATCATTAATGGCACTGACTCATATCATTTGTTCTACATTAAAACAAATCGATATGGGTATGTGCTTCTCTAAACAGAATTTACCTAGACTAGTCTACATGACAAAACTTCCTGCTTACCTTGCTCATGAACTTACTAAAAATAATATTCAGCACTGTTGTTTCGTAATTCACCGCGAGATGGCAGCACGTGTGTGTGTGTGTGTGGGTGTGAACAATAACAGCAAAGATCTTTCAGGTTGGTTTTGTTGTTCGGGGAGAATCTCCAGGCTGTCGCTTAATCAGCACAGACTCTATGTTGAGTGGTTGAGAAATCTCCTCTCCCACCACTCACAGGGGAGCAGTACGGAAAGATGGAGCCGAAATACCCTGAGGGTGGTCACTGCCAGAGTGTTTTAGGTCCTCAGGAGGTTTTTAACGTCTCCCTTTATTTTAAATAATTCAGTGGAGATTTAACATCCATTTAACGTGGACGGCCACCCAAGATGTATTGAGTTATCTTTCAGGTCAATGACAAAGACCATATAGAATACAATATATATTCACTAGATGGCACCAGAGAACGCGTATGTACAAGTTCTCTGATGGCACCACTATTTTACGGAATTGACATTAGACGATTGATAAAAAACAGAAAACCAGAATCACCTGGTATAAATACAAGACGAATTAGAAATATTGTTATAACACGTCATAACATGGACATCAAAATGTTGTTATAATGTTGTCACCATTGTGACGCGGCGATTTGAACAACGTAAACATAACATATCACCTAATTATACAAAATGATGCAAGTTATAGTTACAGCAGAAGAGGGTTTCTACCAGACAAGAGGGCATAGCTATAACAAGACCCGGCTGTGACAACACTACTTCAGAGAAATGGTAACAGGTTGCTGAAACAGCTTGCCTGATAAAGTAATGGAGGCTGCTAGTATACAATCTTTTTAGAGGAGACAAGATGAGCACTGGAAGGATCAGGATCTGATTTTTAATTATGAGGCAGCTCTGAGATTGGGTCACAAAGCTATTTGTGAACTCCAAGCGCCACATTTCTGCTCAAAATCGGATGAGCATCTGGACACACAGGACTAACAACATACGTCCAGTATATACCTAAGTAAACCTAAGTAAATTAAACATGCAACAAGTAAAGAAATATTTTGTAAGGTTTTTAAAACCGACTTATTTCAGTTATAGCCTATTTATAATATATAATAATAATGTATTCATGTATTCATGTATAAAATATATTTGTGGTATATGAGCTCAAATTAACATGTTTTAAGTGTGCTTTAAATGTAAAGCGTCTTAGAGCAATTAAAGTTGAATAAGACGCTATACAAAATATTATTATTATTATTATTGGCCAAACCATAAATCTATTTAAAGCAAATCTTGAACATGGAGATTTTAGAAATGTTTAGAAATGTTTTTCACTGCGTGATATAAAACATGAATATAAATTCATAAAATGGGAACCATGGTACACCCAAAGCCTACTAACAAGACTACTGAATACAACACTAAAACATTCAAAACATGTAATAATATGTGCAATACATTAAAGCGAAAATTAAAAATAATTAACTATAAAAATATCCTTGTTTAACATTAAAAGACCTGGTCAATACTGAAACAAGCCATTACTAAACTAAATGACAAATATATCTACCCTAATCGTTTTGCCATTACTACCTTATTGATCAGTGACAAATAGGAAACAGGTGAAGGCTTTAAACAAATTCTATTTAAAAATAGGGGTCATGACGAGCGATAACTTTCCAAAATCAAATAAAGTTTTTCATCATGCATCTCTAATCCACTAATCTGGGGTATTTTTATATAATAACCAGTGTCGCCTTCTGTTGTCTTATCCGTTGCTAACAAATTAAAACCAAAATCGAGTTGTGGCCATGACAGCACGAATCTCGAGGACAATTTCCCACTCGGACAATTCCCCACTCGGACAATTCCCCACTCGGACAATTCCCAACTCGGACAATTCCCCACTAGACAAAAACCCACTTGGACAATTCCCCCACTCCATAATGACATTTTTGGACAATTCCCCACTCTTATGTTTTTATAAGTGTCTTTTACATGTTTATCAGAGTATTATTGGTCTTTGTGCACAAAGAAGCCACAACAAGATGGCTTCTAACTAATTGCCAATTGCACACAAGATGAGGTCTTTACAAGGGGGACAGTATACCTGGTTCATCACTTATTCTCAGATATATATTTCTCAATACATGCTATCACTGCCACACAAGATAGATGTACACAGCTCGGTTTCCAGGCTGATCCCACAACCATCACCCTTGACCTTGAGTGGGGAACTGTCCGAGTGGGGAATTGCCTGTGTGGGGAATTGTCCTAGTGGGGAATTGTCCTAATGGGGAATTGTCCCAGTGGGGAATTGTCCAGTAGGGAATTGTCCGTTTACGACAGCACATCCAAAAAATTACCCAAACTTTCTATAGAACCATAGAACAGATCATAGAACCAATTACGGATGTCATTAACACATCATTTATCACCGACGTCGTACCCAAACAAATAAAAATAACAAAGGTAATACCCATATATAAATCATCAAACTATTCTTTGCCAAAATGATACCCACTGACCTATTAGTTTATTGCCAGCATTTTTTTAAATTGTTGAGAAACTAATGTGCTTTGAAGAAATCTGTAAAAAATCAGCTAACACAATTCGAGTGCCGTCCAATGTTCAGATAATCTGCTGCTCTAGACTCCCATTTCAAGCTACATCGTTGTGTGGCAGGTAGTCAGTGAGCCAGACATAGATACGCACGCATTATTGGAGGCTGAAACATTGTCGAAATTGGCACAGCACTACCCAGATGTTCCAGCAAATTCTGCACCAGTGGGGCGCCTTTTCAGCATTGACGGTCGAATGTCTTGCTCTGATCGATGCCATCTCATTGACAAAACATTTGAAAATCTGATGACTGGGCTGTTAAGTACTTAGATTATTTGTAATCTTGTGTGGTGTACAATATCCAAATATCTCTATGTATATATGTATACCATGTATATAATATCTTAAAGATATGTACATAATGTAAATACCACGTATATAATGTTTTGTTATTATGTTGCATATAAATATGTATATAAATATGGCTATAAATATGTATAAAAATGTGTATAAATTTGGAAAAAGTATTCGTATTTCGTATTCGAACATGTTCTCTATTCATGTATTTGCATTCGTATTCGAATTCATGATATTAGAAAGTATTTGTATTCGTATTCGAATACATTGTGAAGTATTCACCCCATGTCTGATTGTAATATGTCCTAAGTACAAACGCCGCCACCTACATAGCTATGATATTTTCATACAAACCGCTAGACTCGATCGAATGGAACTGATTCCGCTGAAAAGGCCACTAAATGTTTAGGTATATAGATCGATGAAAATCTCAATTGGAAGTATTAGTTATCTAATATCAATCAGAAGATTTCAAATGCTCTGCGCCATCAAACAAGTAAACACAGTTATATCTTCTAATTGTCTTGAAACCCTATATTAGTCAATGATTTATTCTCACTTGTCATATGGAATTCTGGGCTTCGACTAATGCCACTCAGTCAACATTACATCAAACAATCATTTTTCAGCCTGTTAGTATAATACATAACGCAAAATTCACCAAACATACTGATGCCTAATTTCAACAATCTTGTCGGCCCATTTAGCCTACCATGTGTACAAAAGTGGGCGTAAGACACCAATCATCATCATCATTATCTTCATCAACAACAGCTTCATTAAATAGTCCCCAACCGCATCTTTTACGCATAAAGTAATCCAAATCGCAATTTGCACATAATTTATCTTTGTATGAAATATCAAAAATTTTGAATTAATAGAAAAAAATTCATCGAACAAAGTGGCTCTCGTTGAAAGTGTAAAAACAAGCTTAAATTTAAATTATAGCATTTATAATCATATCCACATGGTACGCCATTAATTGGCTGCAAAAGCCGTGACCTAACCCAGTTTTGACGTAGGCTGGACGTAATGCCTTAAAATGCCGTTTGATTTAAATATTTTATTGTATATGTATGTTTTTATGTTTTAATGTATTTTTATTGAATTTTAAATTATTTTTTATCTTCCTTATTTCACGTCCTTTTCTTATGACGCAGGTGACGTAGCTAAGTGACGTTACATCGTACGTAATGACGTTCGCTGATTTGAAATTTATTGTCTGTCTAAACAGGGTTAAATGCACCAATCCACGTTGGGATGACTGTCATTTCTGATATTTAAACTGTTGTGTTTTTTTTATTTTTTTATTTATCTTCTTATTAGTGCTATTTATCTCTTTGATCTACAGATCACTACCACCATGTTCGAATCTCGGCGTGGGCATATCTGAAGGTTGTTTCATCTTTGACTTCGCTACATTACCTTTGGAGGTCGCTCGGCCCATTTAGCCTACCAGGTGCACAAAAGTGGACGTAAAACATCAATCATCAGCATCATCATCATCCTCTGTTGTAAATAATATAACATTAATTACATAAATAGTTATTATTTGACATAAGTGGTCTCCTGTTCTTGTTCTATATTTCATCGTCAGATTTATTCAAAGTGCAAGATTCTTTCATTTTTATCGTTATCAAATAGGAGTTTATAGGGATAGTCATCCTTCATTTCAATTTTTCAGGACTAATATAGCTATGTTCACAAATATCATAAATGATGTAAAAATGTGAAAACGATCATGCATACATTAAATCCAGGTCAAAGTGCTGAATGAGCGCCGCCATTTTGAAGCAAACAAGAGACCGGAAGCTCCTGAATGCTGATGTCATTTGAACCCAGCAGTTTGACCGGAAGTCTGTAGAGCCCGTACAAAAGCATGTAAACAAGTGTTGGCCAGGAATAATTCCAGAACAAAACGTAATAGTCTTATTAAAATTACCCCCTGAATGGCATACAATATACAACAATATCAGTTTGAGCCAGAAGAACCATTACAAGTTGAAGATGATTCCGTTTGTTTTAAAAAAACGGAACCATAGAAGAAAACGCGAGGAGAATCGGGAACCAGATATAGGGTCAATTCCCTTTATGTCAATTCCAATTCCACATCAAATTGATCAATTCCAAATAGAGCAATCCCAATTCCAATTTAATTCCATATATTCTGCTGGAGTTGTTGGCGACAATCGCACCACCTGGGAAGTCAGCAGATCACGGACATCACGAGACTCATCATTCTGGCACCAGTCCAGTTTGAAACGTGGTCCATCACCTGGTATGGAGCCAACCATTTCTTAATACTGGCTTGCTTGGAGTAGATACTCGGAGTAGGGATTTTTGTATTCAATTCCAATTCCATTTTTTTTAAATAAGCAATTGTAATTCCAATTCCGGAATTGGAATTGACAGGGAATTCCAATTTCGGAATTTAATTGACCCCATGTCTGCCGGGAACACTAACTGGTGTCTATGTGAACTCTGTGTACTTATAGCTCAAGTGACGTCACAGGATTTGACTTTTCTCCTTCTCGCCTTTGAATCTGACATCCGGTGCAGCCATAATGGCGGCCCTCCAGTAATTTTGATTATTTCCCTATATCTATGATATCAGGTATATTTCGTGATCATTATTGTGGAATTTTAGATTACTAGTCTAAGAATGACATATTTCAGAAAAACTTTCTGATGGTGAACTATCCTTTAAAGGGATATGTTCTGGATAACTCGCGATAAACGAATGATAATAGATCCAGACGTCGGTCTCAATATTTAGGACGTTCTGAGGATAAACACTCCGAGGTCGTTTTGGTAACTCGATTCCATTTCTCTGTTAGAGGACATCGCTGCAAACTTCCAGATCCTGAGTTCGAACCGGACTCATACTCGTATTTGTAGGGTGTTTTCTAGGGGAGTCGATGCTCGGTCATATGTTCCCTGTATGACCAGTGTAATAATAATAATAATAATAATAATAATATTTTATATTAAAACATTTTCTGGCTAACATATCATGAACACATTTTATACAGAAATACACTGAATAGTTACTTTTGATTTTTTCCACATTTCATTATTTTTTCGGAATAAAAATACTTCTCGGATAATAGTGTATTAATACAAAGTTCCCTGTTTCCAGGAACTTGGGCGCCAGGTTATATGTGCTTTCCTCCGAATTATCTGAGCTTATCAGTGTACCAATGAGTTTTCGGTCTCAACGCGATTATTTTTAACAAGAACAAGCATATTGATTAATTAGACTTTGAACACCCTTGTTATGATTGCCGAAGGATTTACCTTTGTTACCACAGAGACAATGGTTACACACAAAAGGAGCTCCTATTATGATGGAGCACGATTCTCTGGAGCTGACCAAATCTAATGTCTGCTATCCTTTGTGAGTTGCACCATTGACATCATGAGTCAATCCAATGGAATCCAATATACTGCAAAACCTACGAGTAGGAGCTTCCGTCAATCGATGTCGATGTAAGACGGCATCCTTTAGTTTGTGATAATTCCTGGCGTCATCAACAGTCATAAGAGAATACACTTCGATGGCTTTGCCCATGACCAATGCACCAAGGCTGATAAACTACGTATTTCTGTTCGAATTGTAAGATTCAGGAAAACATTGAAGATCTTTCGACATTGGAAGCCATGCTATTATAATCGCGCAGTTTGGGAAATCTTGGCACTTCTGTCCCCGCTTATAGCTGACGTTCTGCATTTTGTACCCTTGCCAACTCTATAATATTTCCATATCCAATTTCTTTTATTCAAATGTGTGTTTTTCTCACGTCCTCTTTCCATTTATTCTTGTTCGACCTCTTGTACTCTCATCCTGTCATATATCGGTGTCTAGTTGTCGATTTCCGCGACGGCTGGGCAATCTAACTTGTCTTGTCTTGTCATGTTAAGGGGAATTGATACCCGTACGGCGTCGCTGTAGGGGACGGCCTCTCATAAGGGGGTTTGTTAGTTTCTTGTCTTAATATCATAGCGCTATGTAGTAATTTATTTGCTGTTGTTAATGTTATGTACAACGGTAGTTTCTAACGTGGCGCATTTACGCATGACGTGAATTACCCCCCCCAAAAAAAAATTGATACTCGGATAACCATTAAGCAAATAAATATTCATTAACCAATTTGGCTGGTCTGATGAAAATCGTTATTAAAATTAAAAATTCTATCTTTTTATGAGAACAAGAAACTTCTACTGAAACTTCAATATCTACGATAATTATATTTTGCAGTTGTTTGATTTTATATTGATTTTTATCAGATATTTGAAGTCTATTCCCATAACACTTGACTTGGAGTCCTACAGCCATTGTCTCGCGGTTTGGTCGTCTGGGGTGATTAAAGCTGATACCTCCCTCACCCAGACAGAGAATAAAAAAGCAGCAAAAAGTAAACGAGAAAATGATATTTTTAGTATAACGGATGTTTCATGAAACTGATGCAAAAATTGGTAGATCTAAATCGATGTCATTTTGTCAATAAAAAAATCGTAAATTTACAAACGGCATCACTTCCTGTTCCATGCCAGTTCACTGTGTACCAGCAAACAGCAGACGATCTTCAGATCACGCAGCGCGCATGCGTCGCGGAAAATGTCTAATTACTATGCACGAACAAGCTTCTTTTAATCTAAACTTCATACCGAAATTTATGACCATGTTCCAAATAACGATCATAATTATTAATCACAGTCAATAACACAGAATAGAATACTACATTAAAAGGCAGACTAAAACGACAACATCAAAAACAAGTCTATCAATACGCTTCAATGAGATTTATTCGACGCTATACTGACCAGCCAGATAAGTGAATAAAATGACACGCGATAAGAAATTAATAGAATTCAATATATAAGTTCTTATTGTTAGGCTACTGGAATAAATCAAAGTAGAAAAAACAATAAAAACGTAGCGATCAATTGTACTTAATCACGTGACTCATATGTTAGTGATCTGTGATCCAACACGCAACCAACTAGGCCATGGATATGCGTAGGACTATATGCCGGACGAACTACTTATTCTCATGACCATGTACGGGCGAAATAAAACCGGGAATGTAAATTGTGTACAAATTGGACTGTTTAGTAGAAACACGAGTAGATCTAACTGAAACATAAAGTAAATTGTACCCTATTATCGCTCACCAGAGCCGGCGGCTTTTTTTGGCTGACTCGTGTATAAGACGAGTAGGGAAAAATCATGTTTTTCAAGAATTTTCAAGGGACAATAAGTTATGAAATATAAGCGCTAGCATTTACTTGGTATACAATTAGGTGTACATCGACTCTATAGCTTGGATTCCGAAGCAACACTTTCACACAATATACACCTAATAGGCAATTAATATACACATTCTCACAACTGTTGTGATCTTACTTGGGTGTTCTACTCCCAAACTCCACGGCTGTAGGTGGTTCGCTTGTGTTTTTGCTTGACGGCTTAGGACTGGTGAGACATTACACATATTTCAGCATGAAAAGCTCCCGCTCTGGATTCAGTCCCCTGAAGAAACGTCCAGAGTTTGAATTAACGCTTCGAGATTCCCCTGCCAGTACCTTATTTATCAGGGCTAAAACACATATGCACGCACACACACACAGTCAGCACTCTGGGATTCAGTATCCCGAAGAATCGTCCGGAGTTTGAAATCACGCTTCGAGATTCTCTGTGCCAGTGCCTTATTCCACACTGCTAAAAGACACCAACACACACACACACACACACACACACACACACGTCACACGTGACAAGCCCGATCAATGAAGTAGTAATACCAGTAGCCGTGGGCCTGTCCCGGAGACAGCCAGCTCGTGGATTGTACTACAGCAACACAAGAGTCATCCTTAGGGCTACATCAATATTGGAGTGACACGGTAGCACGCTAACATATACAGACGACCTCTCTCAGTGGTTCAGTACAACAAGAAAAAGATTAATATCCAAGACTAGCTGAACCTCGAACCCGCAAATTATAAACCTCTTCAAACTTTCACTGTTGGCCGAAAATTAAGAATGGCTAATACTGATAATTGCTTATATACGCATTTAGCAACATTTAATAAACTTTGCTTAGCCTAGGACATTATTCAGCGAGATGCAATGTTCTGGGGTGTGTTATCTTATACCTTTTTGAAGAATATGTTTTGAATGTTATGATTTCATTTTAAGTAATAAATTACTTTGCCTGCTAAAAATCATCTCCACTCATCTTTATTGACCCCATAGCAGAGGGCACGACCAGCAAAACATGGATATTGATTTGCACGATAAACAGTCAAGAGACGGTGTTCGCATGTCGTGGCGTGTTCACAGTTTCTGGGTGGACAATGATAGGGAAATAACAAAATGGCGTCCCCGGATCTGGTGGTATGTTGTTAGTGGGAATATGGCTTGAAACGGAAAGCGTTGAGAACAAGATGGATAGTATGATACAGATAATACGAGGTGTCCTACTGGCTGTGTTTCTGTACCTTGGAGAGACAGGTAAGATGTTCCTGTGAATTGTATCGGCTGGCTTAATCATATTAACACCGTATAAACTTATATTGATATGCCAGGTGGGTGTGTGTGTGTGTGTGTGTGTGTGTGTGTGTGAAAGCACGGGGGGGGGGGAAATAATCACATATGGTCAATATAACCATAGGATGATTCATCAGGGAAAGAGAATGAGAGATATTTATATCTATTGAGAGATTGTGTGTGTGTGCGTGCGTCTGTGTGTGCGTGTGTATGTGTGTGTGTGTGTGTGTGAGAGAGAGAGAGAGAGAGAGACTAATATAATCACGACCTATATTCCATGTCTAACCTATTTCCCTATATATGTACTATATGTACTATATTTCTACTGTTAGTAGATGCTGAAGATGATAGCCTAATACAACCATACCTGGTTACCTATGGCAACCTAACATGTCACAGGTGTGTTAAGAGTATCCACGGTTATAATTGTATTGTGTTAAGAGATATGTCTAGGATAGAGAGAGAACACTGTAGATCAGATCAACATTACTGTATGGTGAGTATAGCTCTCGATCTACTTATTGTCACTGATGTAGAATGGGGGTACTTAATTAGGAGAGGGATACTACTACTACTACTACTACTACTAGTAATAGTAGTTGTTTTACAATCGCCACAAAAATAATTTCTGTTAATTCTGTTGAAACTACTACCATCAGAAATACCTGTATTATTATTAGTAGTAGTAGTAGTAATAGTAGTAGTAGTATAACACTACTTATACGAATATTGTTTTCTTGCTAATACTTACTAATGCTGCTACTATTACTACTGCGACTCATATCACTACTATTATTTTTATTATTACTATTACTGTTACTACTTTTACTACTTTTACTACTGCTATTA
The DNA here is from genome assembly GCA_025642065.1 of Paralvinella palmiformis. Taxonomy (NCBI): domain Eukaryota; kingdom Metazoa; phylum Annelida; class Polychaeta; order Terebellida; family Alvinellidae; genus Paralvinella; species Paralvinella palmiformis. Next base: position 138,395 of record JAODUP010000891.1, on the reverse strand, counting down.
ATACTACTGTTAATAAATAAGAAAACGTGTAATTAAAATACCTCGTCATTAAAATATCTCCACGATACTTCTAGACTTTAGTTTTTATGTCAAATGTTTAATTTTACAGCAAAATCTGATTTATTTAATTCTAGTCATGTGATTATACACCTCCATCGTCTTCGTTTAATGTCAATGTTTTTATTTTATGCAATGAAATGTGATTTATATGTCAAGTAATACATTTATATATTATGAAGTTTAATGTTCATACCTTAATATAGGCTATACTTCATCTGTACGTATATCATGCTCATCTTGTCAGTTAATAGTTTTTATTAAATTTATAGCTAATGTTATTTGCTGGGTGATACCAGCGTCCGTCGTCAGCTTATGTCTTCTCACGCCGTTATACGTCCCATTAAAAACAGTTCCCGTATGCCATAACAGGGATTCGGTATCAATGTAATTAATATAGTAAAATAATACAATATCTGTATTGTTTAGAACACTAAAATCATTATCAACAAACCTTGATATTAACAATACCAATACAAGAGTCAAAACAGACATTGCATGAGTTCATGCCACGGAAAGAGTGACGTCATACATGAAACGCCGGGTTTCCGCAGTGGCGCCGCATAGCGGTTTAGTTGACACCCCGGAAATGTTTTATTGCGAAACATAACGGCGTGGGACGCATTAACTGACGACAAACGTTAACTATTCCTGATCTGATCTGTTTCTAGGTTGAGAAATACATAACAAATGGCGTGTTACAGACGTTTACTCGTGGCTGTGCCGAAGAGTGCGTTCCCGGCTGCGACTCGGCAGGTGTTAACTATGTCATCGAGAAGTGTTACAGCTGCTGTCAGAAACACTTCTGTAATATCGGCAACGGGGGATCTGACCTGCACACTCGCGCTAACGTCGCCTCTTCAGTAATTCCAGCCTTAATTTCGGGCGTTGTCTTGGCTAGATGTGATATACGCAGATATATATGGTAGCATATAGTTGTCAGTTTTTAGAATTGCAGGCGTTTCCCATTTTTTTAAAATATATAGTATATTTTATCCTCTGATCAGTGTGTAAGGGTTTCTAGATTCAGGCTATATATCTTACCTTTGTTTGAATTAGACACTTTATGATATATGAAATGTGTCGCTGTTTTGAGACAATTTTTGACCACACGAGGGGCTAAATGCTTTTCCTACATAGTCTAGTCAGGAATCTAATCCAGGTGCTAGAAGTTTGTTCCCACCCGCACTACCAGTAAAAGCAGATGTGAATAAACATCAGCTTCAGCCAGTTTAAGTTAGTTGAATGCTGAAACAGTATATTAAAATCCCTGATTGCGGCCACTTCGGCTGGTTCTTCTATTACGGCCATATTGTTCGGCCACAAGCATTATTATTAGTATTTTTGTTATTCAGTTGTCATGTTTCGGGTGTGTTTCCTTGGCAAATGGAAATCTGCAGTCTTAAAGCAGCACAACTCCCCGAGAGTATACAGCTTACTTCAAAGCGTGGTTTCTCACATCATATACCATAGTTCACCTCCACTAGCTGGTGTGTGTGCGTGTGTGTGTGCGTGTGCGTGGGGTGACATATCGGTTTGGATATGGCAGTGTTGGGCCAGGACCCATGACTGATTTTATGGTAAAGTTACCTGAAAGATAGATGTCAGATATTTGGAAAGGGGCGCAATTTCTGTGCTTGCCAAAGGCGCCATTCTCCTTAGATACACCTCTGCGTGCGTGCGTCCGTCCGGGCGTGCGTGGGACGAGGAAAGGGGTTATAACTGAAAGTTGTGGGAAATACGGTATTTGACTACATGTTGTACATTTACCTCACAGTTTTTTTTTGTACTGTTCATTTTTGTGGTAGAAGAATTAACTTTGGCGAACTGATTCAACGATGCCAACGATTCTTGCCCCCCCCCCCCCCGTACATAGACATACACATATACATGTGTGTATTCTCTGTTCATATCTAGTGTGTTAATTATTTTAATATTATAAGCGACTGAGATCACCTCGTCCCTCGACAATCACTGCCAGGATGTTTTACGCACTTAGAGGGTATAAGTCAACCACTCATCCATTGTAATGTTAGACGGTAGCGGTTGTCTTGTATCACGCCAATGTCCGTTTAAGACCTCTAATCCATGGCCACACGATAGCGACCGGTATTCGCTGGCACTGCTCAAGAAATTTGCCTCAGCGAGTTGAGTTTTTTGCAGGAAGCTTTAAGTCCCGTGAAAGATCCGTCTAACATGTATGACTTAATAGGTCTGTTAATTAGCTAGTTTTTGTAAGGAGTATGTTATGTAAACACGCTTCAAAATGTGTAGTACCTTAGAGATGTTTTTTAGGTTTTCATACGAAATGTTAGACGCATTTGTTTGTAATATGTACTATATCCTTGTTGTTAGAAACATTAGTCAGATAAACTGTTGGCATGTGTGCGTGCATGCGTGTATGTATGTGCGCGCACGTGTATTTGTGTGTGTGTGTGTGTCATGAAACATTTCACCCTATCTTAACAATAATATGTATTTCGTATTCTTGTGATTAAATAAATCAAAGAAACTCACATTTGAACGACATATTCTTGATTTTCGTGTTTATTCAACATATAATCCCAGGATGGAAATATCTCTAGTAATATCATCACCAGCTTTGATATTTCAATTGAAGCGGCAATATTATTCTAAAATGGACACTTTTCACGAGAACCTATTTTGGTAACGGATAATACCAGCTAAAATATGTCATCACAGCGAGGATTGTTTATAAGAAATTCTGTTAAAAAGCATTGATGAGCGTGATGACGAAGACCTGTCATGGTTATTTATCCTTTAACAATCTGACATTTTCTGTCTACGGTATAATGTAGGACAAACAACAAACCTACAGACATGGTTCACAGCGATATGATCATTTTATCACATTTTTGACAACACAGTACGCCGCCGATAGGAAAATCGATAGTACCAACGCGATTACGACATTCACAATCTATTCCAAAGCAAATAATGCGAACCCATATAAGCCTGATATGAGTTCAGCGTTAGTGCCATCTGCTGGGACTGTTTTCAATACAAGATGTCCTCCGAACAGACAGTATTTAGTTAATCCCAAAGAGATTTGTTTGGCAAATGATCGTTCGGGGAACTTTATGTTTAGTTAAATTAGAAGGAACCAGACGGACGACGACCGTAAATATTCTCCGATTACATGGATATGCAATGTTTGGGTATAAATTGGTATGAAAAGCCGAGCGTGTACCGCAAGAACTGTATGTATAGGCGAGTTAAACATCATAAATCAACGGGTAAAGACATTAGAATGGAATAAAATGGAAGTAGCTCGCTAGATAATGGGATTGGTTCCGTGTATGTACAATAACTAGTGTCAGACACACGAGTTGATGCCTTTGCCTTAATAAATCAATTAGCCAACCGTTCCATTCATTTTGGAAGGCTAGTTTCGTGCTTGGCAGGTACATGGATTATTGAGTAAGAAGGATTTTCCTTCTAATGCTATCACGATTCGGCTCCTCGTTATTGCCCCATCAGTTAGAGATGTTCTGTGTTTAGAAGCCATATTGTTTATGGCTACATACCCCTGTTCCGACGAGAGGGAATGGTAAAATGAGCGAACCGTTTGTCAACATGGACCTATTTGTTGGCGCCAGTAAAGCGTATGAAAGATATGCTGGAAAATACAATAATACGCTTCCATAACCACCTTAAATTATATATATATATATATATATATATATATATATATACGATAACTATCTCGTTTTGCATTAGCACTATATAATATACATAAATATATTTGCGTCAATTTCACATCCAGGCAACAAACCATCAAAATAAATATATTTCCTCCAGATTGATCATTATTTATATAGACTACATTGACAGCTTACCTTTCGGTTTTAGACGTTACGTTAATCTTTGAATGCAAACTAGCATTATGGAAAATAGGTTTCTTTTTTCTTAGTATGACTTTATCTCCGGAAATCGAATAAATAAAAACCATAAATCCACAATATTTAATCATGAATGGCATAGATTATTTATATGTAACTAATGCTCCCCCCCCCCTCCCGAAAAGATTTAAACTGTTTAGCAAAAGCTGCGAGTTAAAAGAAGAAAATACACAAGAAACCACTGAAAGTATAAGTAGAAAGATATTTTTCAGAGGGTTTTCCTTAAATGACGTCATTGGTGTTATTGAATATGCAAATTAATATGTTGTGGTGTTATCAAGTCAGAAACAATAATTAGCAGAAAACCTATATCATACTCCGCCTTGCGTCATTAATTAGTTACAAAACCCGGGTTTTAACGTAAACCCGATCGTAATGGTTTTAAAATGGTTTAAAAATCCATTAGATGTAAATATTTTATTGTATGTACATAATTTTGATTCTGAATGTGTTTTATTGTATTTAAAAAAATATTTTACGTTTTATTGTTAATTTATTTAATTCGTATCCTTTTGTTATTTACTCTAGAAAGGTGGCATAAATGCGGATTTGACGTAGCCCGAAATGACGTAAACTGAGATATTACTCTATAGCTCATTGCATAGACTAAAAGATAATGTATCAGTGTGTGTTAGTCGAAAGATTCCGTAAATATCTCTTCAACGAAATACTTCAATCCGTGCTCTAGGAATACACGTTTAAGAAGATCTCACTGTACGACCATTTAACAACGAGTCCCGGTATTGATAATGTGATACGACTGTACTCAAACGGTAAACAACATTTGGTGTTCTATAAATGCGAGGATCATGCAAAATAATATGGCACTCGTTGAAATCATTTGGCGGGCTGCATCGTCACTCGTGTTACAACATGGCGTACGACAGCAGGTAGTACACCTGAAATAAAGAAGATTAATTTGTATTCGTCCGAAACAAAACCCTCAAAACTATATATAGATATTTTTCAAATTTGCTTGAAACAAATCGTGAAAAGTTGGACACTGATTTTTTTTTTAATTATGTAATTTATTTAAGCTTTCACAGGGTAAGGAAAGTGCAACTTAAGGTAGTACACTGTAAACATCAGTGATTGTATTGTTTAATTTCTTATAGTCGAGAAAACTGAAACAAACCAGAAGAAAGTTTCGACCAGTGTCTATAATCAGAAGTTTAATCGTTTCACTGAACACTGACCCTTATAATTATGTTATATCTGTTAGGATCAGGAAGGAATTCGGTTTACTGACCTCTCTTGTGTCAGTCCGTAGCCATTATACCTACAACCATAATAACAATCTTCAACACAGGTCCTTTCTATGGTTATTGTCTGTTGATTAACTCGCATTCGTTCAACCTGTAGTTATATATATATATATATATATATATATATATATATATATAGAGAGAGAGAGAGAGAGAGAGAGAGAGGTGTGTGTGTGTGTGTGTGTAGCAATAATATGAGTGAGTGAGTGAGTGAGTGTTACGTACAATAAAATGCGGTCAAGTTTATATATGCATAAATTAATAATTACATTGAATGTGCACTTGCAACAACAACTAAAATAAATCGAAGTACACACGAGCTTGAATAAAGCTATTTTCGGCCTGAGTACACTTTACTACTGTACATTCAATTGAAACACATCGTTATAATAAAATACAGAAATATTACGCAATCCATATGTTTCAACCATCTTTGTAAATGAAGGCTTCAAAGATCAAATAATTTTAAGTAACAAAATATTGTGATAAAACATGAAATGCACATTTCTAAATTAGAAGTTGACGTGAAACTTGTTAACCTATTACATTTATTTTACTGATTGAGGCTGCAAATATCTAGTTTGTGAGTTCGAAACCAGCTCATACCGGTGTTTGTGTGATATGATTCCCTAGGGTGGCTCAGCTGAAACGTTCTGTTGAACTAGTCATCTTCTAGTAAACGAGAAATTACTGTAACCTGGGTCATTTGACCTTTATAGTTATTGACTTTTGTAAAGAAGGGTCAACTTGTGAAGGGTTATTTCATCCGAAGACCCATAGAAAATAGTTACTTCATCAGTGAGGGTCAAATAGAGATCACCAACTGTGATGAGCGAAGGTTTCGAGATCGTTTCTGTCTTGAACACGCTGTCTTTATAACTAAAAGCTAATGTGTCTGTCTGTCTGTCTGTCTGCGTGTTTCTTTATAATAATTATTAGGAGCAAGCTTTGAAGTGCGCATGGAATGCAGCTAAGAAACCTGTATCACAAATATCACAAACTATTTCAAGCATCAAGGAGAAAGACAATATGAATAATAAACGAATGAAACAATGGCTAAAAACATAAACAAAACAGATTTGTGACAGAACAGTTTTAGACATTTTGATATAAATATACGGAATCCTTAATTATCGAGGTGATGATCTATTTTAAATACATTAATAACACAATACAAAAAGATTATAATTATAGCACAGCATGTTTAACCGTAGTCAATAACTAAACACTTTTGACACATCAGAATATGGCCTTATAGGGTGACATCCGACACCCGCATGGTCGAGCCGTTAAGGCCCAGTTAGTTAGAGCATAGGACTCATAACCGAAGGGTCGCGCGTTCGAAGCTCCGGAGCTGCAATACTGTCAATGGCGGCTGGTTCACTCAGTCAGAAATGAGAACCTGATAGGACGTGATGGCTGTGCCTTTGTGTAACACTTTGCGCCTATAATGGCAGTACGCCTTATATGCTCCTTCGGGAGTTGAGGTGTGCGGTGGATTGGAACAGGTCTGAGTCAGGGATAATAATATTGTAAAGCGTCTTGAAGCAGCTATCTAGTTGGATATATAAATTTTACGTATTACTATATCACGTATTATGATCCAGTTTAGAAACAATGAATGTATTATATAAGAAAACACGAAAACTTGTCGTGTTCTGTTGGCCACGAGGAACGTTTAGTATTAAAACCCATCATGCTACGTTAACTAAAGTACATGACATAATGAGGATTTATTTATAATTCTCTAAAGATTATACCCTTAGTTGATGAGCGGGACTGTGGCCGCACAAAGTCCCGGATGATAAGACGGTTGTAAATGCTAAGCTAAAACTATCAAATGTCTAATAATTATTTCTTTAGTGAATTTTTCTTAGATAATTTGGAGGTAAAACTATTTATCGGCCTCGGGTGGAATTTTGTGTGTGCGATTGAGTCAGTACTTTGTTTACATTCGCCAAATACGGACGAGGGACACTCTTAGATTCATACTAGATCTACATCCCCGTTGACATATTGATTGTCTTTATTTTTAAATCTAATGTACAATATCTTCAATGGTTGTGCCCCAAATTATTTAGATTCTTTTCATCATATATGGATCACTCTCACGATACATGGAATAGTACATACTAAGAGCGATAGTAAGGTCGATTTTGAGTATAATGGTATTGTTTTATTGAATAGTCTTCCCAATTCCCTTAAAAATATTGAAGATAGGAATGTTTTAAAACTAAAATGTAAAAATTATTTTCTTGACTAAATATTTTACCAACAAAACTTTGATTTTGTTTGAGTCATAACTATCCATTAGCTTGTTTTATTTGTTTAGTTCAGCTGTTTCCTTTTATTTATACAATTACTAACCTGCTGCTGTCTTAATATCTTTGATGTCTGTTTATGGAATTAGGTCCAATATCATGACTATGGAAATAAGTTATTCTTAACATTGACTTTTAGTGTCAGCCATTTTCTTTATTATTGGTACATATTATTTGTGATATTTAACATTCTACTGTCATATCTATAATAATCATTCATTTTATGTATAGGATTTGGAATAAATAAAATCAATCAATCAATTAATATAACATTCCTCTAACCTTACAATACTTATCCCTCGGGCCGCACTGTCTAAGCGCCACCTGGGAGAGATCGAACAGACAAACGGCGTTCTCGGGATCGTAAACTTTGGCAAAATTCTGTTGACAGTCGTAACACCACAACCCAAAAGTCGTCTCGGTCTTGTTCGTACACACTTCTTTACCGGGTCCTTTCGGTGGTGTAACTGTTCTAGATGTTTCTGTGGTGTCGCTGCCCGTCACGGCCTCTTGGCCTAGAAATAGAAAAAGGTTTCGGTGACAACGACAACCTATTTTCTTGAAACCTATTTCCATATCCAATAATGGCCAAAATATTATGCGTGTGTAATTACAAATGTTTGCAAACTAATTAATTTTTCCAACTATTATTATTATTATTATTATTATGATTATTAATACTTAATTGCTACTACTAATAGTTTCCTCAGTGTGACTAGTTCTAACACTAAACAAACCACTGACTCAGTTTCCGACTTCTGAACCAGACGAAGAGATTGATGTAAATAGTAAATATGGATTACATGAATCAATTACTCTGCATATATAACTCCGGCCCATTAAGCCTACCATGTACACAAACGTGGCCGTAAAAATCAATCAATCAATCATATATAGCTCTACTTATCAATGTGTAATGCCGATAACCGTCACGGTACATCTACGTGTTATATCCATCCAGTTAAACGCTGCAAATTATGTTTGATGAATATTTTCTTTGGTACATTTATGCGTTTTTAAAAAATATTTTGATAAGTCTTTGGGAAAATTGAACTGGCTTTGGTGTAAGAATAATTAAGAAGGGAACTGGTTTACTTTGCTTATGCTAAGGCATATTTATTATTAAAGTAAGCTCAGTTATATATATATATATATATATATATATATATATATATGCCCTATTATATTTGACTCAATTTATCTTTATTATATACAAGGTTTACTGTATGTAAATAAATATTGTAATAATATATAATAAATATACCCCTGCATTTCCTAAAATACGACTCAAAGGAGAAGACGCTATATATGTTTTGTGCCGATGTTTGGCTAAGCCACTCACTCACTCACTCACTCACTCACTCACTCACTCACTCACTCACTCACTCACTCACTCACTCACTCACTCACTCACTCACTCACTCACTCACTCACTCTCACTCACAGACTTCCTCACTCATTCACACCATAATGTTATGTTCTATTCCCTAAATGTGATTCATCCAATTTTGTATACTACACAGAATTGCATAAATCAAGCTGAAGAGTCCTTTATTCATCTAAGTTTACCCCCCCCTAACATTTCCACATATGATTGATTTATTTTAATTAATTTTAACGATGACGTAATATTAAGCATAAAGGTTACTGGAATCCAATCTACGTTTGTATTATTGGTAGTTAGGTAATTGTAAAAAGAAGTAATAACTCAAATATATTATATTAATCAATAACTGTATCTTATCTCCTCTCGTATTTATCGAGAATCTGGAGGAATGTTAAAAACATGTAGCGTCAATTAAATGATGCAGTTGTACGAATTGGTGCAATCTCCCTTAAGGGAAGGCTCTTCGTACTGAAACAGAGATGGCACTTTAAGTAATGTTCTGCTCTTGCGACTTGTGAGGACTAATTTCAGTGGCCCATTAACGTAAGTGGGTTGTTAGGACAAGTGGTTGGTGGAACAGGTTTTAACGTAGCAAACAACGACGAATAGTTAATGGCCTGTATAGAACGGTCTATTAACAAATATAACTCAATTATCTATGAGTTGTATAATGTTGATTTATGTCCAATATAGCTCTTCGTCTCATTACCATTAGAGATCGCTCGATCATTAGTCGTAAAATAGCAACATTTAGCACTGACATTGATTAGCGTAAGTAAGTCCTTTGTTTACTCTCTGCTCGCCCTGAAACATGTGACCGAGAAGCTCCTGCCTAGGGAAATAGGTCAATAGGTTGTTCAGATGAAACATCCGACAGACGGAAGCATCGTTGGTAGTTGACCCCACCACCCGGAGTCATCCAGGGCAGTAGACTGTCAGCCGTACTGCCGGATCTCCTCCCCTCCCTGTGGCTAGTAAGCGCATTAATATACAAATACATTTAAATAATTTATTGCTGAATAATAGTGATAAAGAGTTGTGTTTATAAAAACGATTGCCATAAAATAGCCTAATATATATATATATATATATATATATATATATATACATATGACAATAGTTGTGAACATCTTCATAAAAGAGAATTTATTAGATAAACCGTTGTTAGGGCAAGTTATATTTAATTAATTAATTAAGGTGCGATTATTATACTAACTATATTGTTTTGGTGGTGTCTACCCCTCTCTCTCTTCTCTCTCTCTCTCTCTCTCTCTCTCTCTCTCTATATATATATATATATATATATATATATATATATATATATTCTTTATTTATTTGTTAACTGCATAGTTCTAATTATAGCTAACATTTTACTTAACTCCACCCCCACCCCCTGTACTACCTACAGTTATTAACTTATTAACTTTAATAATAGAAAATATCTATGAGATATGATATTGGAAGTGAAGATGGAACACTCAAATTATGATCTTCATAGTTTATATTGATATCACTAGTGACAATTTTTTTTGTTACAAGGAAACCTGAAAATTGCCGAAATAGTAGAGAAATTGAGGGGGAGAGAGAAAGATAGGCGATAGGAGATAGAAAAAGAGAGGAGGGGAGTGAGAGAAAGAGAGGATATGGGGGAGAGGGAGAGAGAGAAAGAGAAAGTGGAGGGGAGAGGGACAAAGAGGGGAAGAGATGGGGGATATATATATATATATATATATATATATATATATATATATAGGATTCACGTCTCAAGTCGACAGTTCCGTGGATTAATTAAGTTCTGTAAACCATCCCCTCTCCACCAAGATATTACATCTCGATTCGCAAGATAGGGGACAAGGAATGTGTTTTTTCATGCTAAATGAGACTCCCGTATCACTCAACTGGGATGCGACGTGTAAGACCTTCTGAAGATATAAACTATTCTAACGGTGACTGCACCCCCCCCCCCCCATCACCAGGGGATATATCCACCCCATCTTTCTTTAATGAGTGGTAGAAGCTAAAAGCATGGTTATTGATAATCAGAACCTTACATAATAAGTACACTGTATCCAAAAGTACACGCCGTATACGACTCAGGTGTGTATCAGTGTTTGGTGTAGGTGAACGACCGTATATGATATGATTATGCTATGCGGGGTGCTCTCGCATCAGCGGTATATACCCCTCGGAGAGTGGTGCGAGTATATGGTTTTTGGTGCCCAACTCACTGTGTCAATAAGTCCATAAGACAGACAAGAAAAACGATATCTGTATGTCGAAGTATACCTTATCTGATTGATTGATTGATTGATTGAGTGAGTGAGTGAGTGAGTGAGTGAGTGAGTGAGTGAGTGAGTGAGTGAGTGAGTGAGTGAGTGAGTGAGTGAGTGAGTGAGTGAGTGAGTGAGTGAGTGAGTGAGTGAGTGAGTGAGTGAGTGAGTGAGTGAGTGAGTGAGTGAGTGAGTTTTAATTAGCCTTAGTACTAGTTACATATATATATATATAGGATTCACGTCTCAAGTCGACAGTCCCGTGGATTAATTAAGTTCTGTAAACCATCCCCTCTCCACCAAGATATTACATCTCGATTCGCAAGATAGGGGACAAGGAATGTGTTTTTTTTATGCTAAATGAGACTCCCGTATCACTCAACTGGGATGCGACGTTTGATTGATTGATTGATTAATTGAGTGAGTGAGTGAGTGAGTGAGTTTTAATTAGCCTTAGTACTAGTTACATATATATATATATATATATATATATATATATATATAGGAGTTACATCTAGGTCATATAGCCTATTATCCAGTGAAACAAGACGTCCAAGGAGAAGTCTATTATTACTCTTACAGAAACATAAATACTGCGATTTATTCCCATGACATAATGTACACTACCAACTGAGCCACGGGTGGGACTTGTCTTATAATAATAATAATAATAATAATAATAATAATAATAATAATAATAATGCCATACACTCCAGTCACTTACCGTGTATACATTTAGCCAGCATCAACACAACGACAAGCGATATCCCTAGCTGGACCATAGTCTCCTGGCAGACGGAAAAACGAGAAGCAAGAGGGACACGTCTAACAACGAACGATGTTATCGCTGGCGACAGGTAACATACCGTAGATCAATAAATCGTTGACGACATGGCGTTAGATCACCAGGACTAGGTAACAGAGACTAAATTATATTCCTAGCCCTTGATCGTCCGAAAACGATGGCACTACGCTAGAAAATACTCCGGTAATGGTTTTATATTGTGTGTGCGTTGATCTCTTAATAATGTCGAAAACAAAACTACTCCGGCAGTTTTTGTTTTGTTTGGGGGGAGTCACCACGAAGCCACTCTTGGCGTACACGTACGGGCTGTTCCAGAAGTGACGCTTCACTGACTTATAGAGGACGGGTCTGATTCGGTAGGAAAAAATCATTACTGTTACATTATAATATTTTGTATAGGCTGTTCCCTTGGATATGGGGGTGGGGTATTTCTTGGGTCCCGACTAAAACCTGAGTAGTATCGGACTTGACATATTGCAGTGCTAAAATTAGATTAGAATTTAAAATAAAATGTTACTGCTTTTCTGTTTAATGTTAGCGAATTAAGAGGAATAGAGTGTACACGTTTAGCCTCCGGGATGGCGACGTCTGGGACGCATGACCGATCAGCGACTACCCTGAGGCAACACATCTCACAAACACAGGTACTTGATGGATTCGAACGCATAATCTGAGGGTTTGCAATGTAAAGTTCTGACCGCTTTTTAAATCGAAATAGATTCCTTAAATAATAATAATAATAATAATAATAGCATTTTCCTAGCGCCATATTCAACTTGAATTGTTCTAATGTTATTTACATTTCAAAACCCATTTAAACAATTTCTAACCTCATATAACAGAAACAAATTTAAATCATAAATACCCTGGTTTATATATTATAAATATGCTAATTTAAATAAACGGTTTTAAGAGCCATACAAAATATTTCTTTACTTGCTGCAAGTTTAATACGATTAGGCAACTTATTCCAATAATTTTAAATACTAATCATATACTATAAACGATAAGCTTTTCCATCATTTTACTTCAATATTCACTATATCATTTTGGTGCCCGCCTCACTGTGTCAATAGTAAAATGAAGAAGTGAGCATTAACTGGAACAGCCTTTACGAGACTACTAAGTCCAGATGTTTACTGATTTTTCTTTAGCAAGCGGCGCTTGTTTTAGGCAATAGGCGTGAATACTGGACTAAGCTCGTCCACACCGTCCCGAAATCCTAGCCGAATCAATATAAATACCCTCTCATTGACAGCCAAGTCACGCTTGGGGGCTTCCACTGTCTCCATGGTTACCCTAACGATTCAACTTGCGCGTTAGGGGAGCGATCAATGCGTCCGAGAGAAGGCGACCCGCGCTCCGCAGAAAAATAAAACTGTTCTGTTTATCAGGAGGAGTCTTCCAAATATTGTTTTGCTTTCGCTCGCGTGCTCAAAGCATCAGTCTGATCGACTCGTGCACACACACACACACACAGAGAGAGAGAGAGAGAGAGAGAGAGAAAGACCAGTGAGACATTAGACATCTCAACATAAACACTTTCCTCTCTGCAGCAGTCCCCATATTAATCTTCATGAGGTTGTTTTCACGGTTCGTGGTTATATGTGTCAATGCCTTATTCCACACATCTATACGTAACCTAAAATACACGCGTGTGGTTCAATGGCGGCTTACCACATGTATACATATGATAGCTGCTTTGACACCACCAGTTTACATTCAACAGTAATTTTCTGTGGTCCAAAAGAAACCTGTATCTAAAGAACATTTCGACACTTCAGATGCTTCACCTCAGCTTTAGTTTGGGTTCGAATAACTAAACAAATCCTACCTATATGAACTGTACCGATAGACGTACCGACTGGTCTGACGTCGCAAGTTGTTCTCTGACCTGATAATGTTTATTTTGTTCTGATCTGAGTGAAAAGTTAGGCCTTTTATAGGCCGTCGGCGTATTAACAAACGTTATATTTACGATTACTTAAAAAACTCATTATGATAAATATTTAGTTATGCTTATTTATAAATGTTTTCTAATCTAATCTAGATAAACTAAGATTGCGATCTTGGCATCTAGTGATTTTGATAATATGAAGTTGTTTACCAATATTACGTACCTATAGTTGTATCAAAATTGCGAATAATTATATGTGCACTATTATAGCTACATTGTTGAAGATTTATTGAATTGTTTACAAGTTCAGTTGTTTATTGCGGAAGACGATTATTAAACTAATTATAGTATTATCAATTGAGTCGAGTTAATTCGAGTTGTTTAGCCTCAGCACTGGTCAGGCTTCGGATTTACGGCCGAGGTCATCGATTTGTTCCTGATTATTTGACGTGTACTAAAACAATATTTTCATTATTCACTCAATCATCGATTTGTTCCTGATTATTTGACGTGTACTAAAACAATATTTTCATTATTCACTAAATCTATTATATATATATATATATATATATATATATATATATTAAATTAGTTTCAGAAGCCAGTGTGATAGTAAATATAATTTATAACCAAACAATAATCCAAATATAGAAGTAAAGTCGACTACCTGGAGCGTGACAAAGTGTTCGCTGGCTACGCCGTCTTGTGTTGTATTGTAATCTAGTTTAGTAGACTTTGCAAATACAGCAACACAAATTAAGTGTATGTGAAGGTTTTTTCGGGTTTTCGGCATCTTAGACCATGTTTTCCCTCTCCTAATAACCAATTACGATTCTGTGTTTTAAAAATGACGAAGAGTCTTCCTAGTTGTGTCTGTTGTATTGAAATATCGAATAAAAAATACACGATATGTCGATCATTAAATTCGTCAAGATATCAATATGGCGGCTTGTAGTCAAGGTCAAATGTCAAGGTTTGGCCTATTTTCGGTGCGCTATGGAACTGTGTGTATGGTATTTAGGAATTACCTTGTGTGAACTGTTCCAGTAAAAGGGGAAATGCATATGGATTCGACATTTTCACGTTGTTGTATATATATATATATATATATATATATAGAGAGAGAGAGAGAGAGAGGGGGGGGATGTCACTGAGTCAGAGTACTAACACCTATAAATGTATGAAATTATACATTGCGACAAATCTATAAATCCGTAAAATCTACAATACACCCGCAAACTTATGAATTATTATTAAGTCCGACGACTCGTCACCTATTGGAACCGGCGCAACACGTCCCCCCCCCCCACAACACTGCTTCCAAAACAAGTCGAAATGGTGGTTGAAATAAATAGATCGTTGCGTTATGATTTAAATCCCAAACGTTTCGGTAGAGTGCATTACGATGCCTAAACTGCCATGGTTAAGCCGACTGGTTATATCCGTCTATAGACGTCACCTATAGAGACTCAGAGCCAATAGTTTCCTATATTAGCTTACATAGAGCGGCGTTATCAACCAATGTGGTGACGGGTCTGGATTAGAGATAGTAATGGTGTAATTAGTATATGGTTTCACGTTGAGTGAAAATACTATTATTTCTGTTATTGTCGGAGGTATTAGAATTATTATCATAATAGATATTATATGTACTGACATATATGCTTTATTTCCAGTTATAGCTGCCTTATATATGTACTAATATATATAATTTGTTTTCTATTTAGGTAGTGGTCGTTTGGTCATAATTCTGTAAGAATTATAAACATCACGAAAACCTAGCCCACGCCTTTATTACATGTAACACACACACGGACGCACACGCACGCACGCACGCACGCACGCACGCACGCACGCACGCACGCACGCACGCACGCACGCACGCACGCACGCACGCACACACACACACACACACACACTTTTAACTAGATGAGCTGCTCTTCTCCTGGATGTTTACATTGTTTACATAGATCCTGGCTTTCTCGGGCTATCCAGACCCCCAACTCCTCTCTCAGTGACCATAACTTCTGGACCCCCCTCCCCCCCCCCCCGCCATCAAACGTCGATATGTTGGGCTTGGTACTCCAAGCCGTTCACCAACAACGAGGAAGTGGATCCAGAACTGTAAGCATCAGCTACTGGACAATGAAGTAAAATAAATACTATAGACGGAAGAAATATCCGGTCAATTTTCGTCCAGGATCAGCGAACGGGATTGAATCGGGATTTTGCAGAAAAGTTAAAAATGGGATAAAATTCGGATAAACATCGGGTCAGGATTAAACGAGTTTTAGGCTTTAGAATCCAGAAACGACTTACTGCACGCGTGTGTGTGTGAGTATAAGTTGTTTGTTTTAGCTGGCGTCTAGTAATACTTATCTGTAGAAGCACGCACACACACACACACACACACACACACACACACACACAACATATATATATATATATATATATATATATATCCCTCAGCATAATTATGTCATAGGTGTGACTAGTGCCTAGGCTAAATAATTCGAAACATACATACATACAAACATACATACATAACCAATACACCCACATGTACATACATACAAGTACGTGTGTATGTGGGAACGTGTATAGGTTTGTTTATGTTATGGGACTATTAAGATATACATGGTACTTCCTGTATGTTGTTGTTTTGTTGTTGTTGTTGTTGTTGTTGTTGTTGCTGCTTTTGGCAACATTGTTGTGACATATCAGGATGTTATTGTTCTTCGTGTCTCATTATAAACGACTTAGTTACTATGGAAATAAATAGAGCTTTCTCACTTCGATAAAGGCGAACATTACGATATAACCGAGCTTCAATTATACTGGCTACGCTTTACGTTACAGTTTAGAATGTCCCCAATCAAAACATTGACGCCGACTTCGTGAAATGATATTACTCTTTTTGTAAATTCTAATCTAGAGTGACTGTGGTAACTTCGATTTACCGAACTAAATAGACTAAGTACAAAATAATTCATTTTCACAATGGATTCTTGTCACAAAACCTGATATTGACTAGAGTACAAGACTATAGTACATCAACCTGTTAGATCAATTATCTTAACGCTCAATATCTTTATTATTTATTTATATTACCCAACCTCCCCCCCCCTCCCCCGCTCAAAAGGGGAAGTACGGCTTGATGTAAATACAAAAAATGACGTATTTAACATAATAATAATAATAATAATAATAATAATAATAATAATAATAATAATAATAATAATAATAATATCCTCAAAAGAAACGAGCTCAATGGAGAACCTAGTACTGGAGTTGGTCAAACTCATAGTTCAGGCACGATGAAAAGTTAATCAACAAATGATCAGATGGAGTGGAAACTGAGGAAGGTTAAGCGATGTCTGAAAAGGTAAGTTTTCAAATGATGACGGAAAGAAACTACGGTATTTGATGAGTTAACATGTTCAGGGAATGAGTTCCAACGAGTAGGGACAGCAAGTGAAAATGTCCGTGAAATAATATTTGATAAAATATACATTAAAAAAATAGAATACAAATAGAAGAAGAGGGAGACAAAAATAGCCTCGAATTGGAATAACAACAACAGCAACAGCCACAAAAAAACTACTACTACTATTAATATTAATATTAATAATAATAATAATATTTAATAAGGGATCCTTGTTAACAAAAGTCGTTCAAATACTTTCAACAGTAATATCTCGATGTCATTTAAACGAAAAATATTAAAACAATAAACATAATTTATTTGGAAAGATAACATTGAACAGATTAGTCTCCAGAAGAGATTTAAAAAAGAGGTGATACACTTCTTCGGGGGCGCATCTGTCGTCTAACTGGTAGCGCGTTGGATCACAGATCACAACCACCTGAGTTCGAACCTCAGCGTTGGCATATCTGAAGGGTGTTTCATCTTTGAATTCGCTTCATTAGATTTGGAGGTCACTCGGCCCCTTTAGCCTCTACCATGTGCACAAAAGTGGCAGTAAAACACCAATCATCATCAATCTAACATTCTTCGGCATCCTGTACTACAAAACGGAAGCTGAGCACTGCGGTAGTAAATGTTGCTGATATAATGAAGTCAAGTGAAAGATGAAACACCCTTCTGACATAGCCGAGCCGGGCTTTGAACTCAGCTGCTCTAGATTTCTGGCCAAACTGCACTACTAGTCAGACCATGGATATGTATAATATATTAGCCATAACCTTCTAGTCTGGAATACAATCATTTATAGAGATATCTGGTTGGTCGATCGGAGATTCTGTGATGATTTTGTGATAGGCAATATATCGTTTGAGATTAGAGGGGAACAAGATGATTAACTGGTTGCCTTTCACTGATAGATGAAACATTCCACAGACACAGGTTATGTCGGGGATCCATCCAGTTGCGCGATCTCGAGATCTGGAGGTCAGCTTCCAGTTACACAATGGGAACACCCTCTACTGATAGATCACAGATCTATACACGTATATATATATATATATATATATATATATATATATATATAGAGAGAGAGAGAGAGAGAGAGAGAGAGAGAGCCAGTGAATCAACTGAGTTCAGGAAAAGAACCGAACTCTCGCCCAAAATTTTCATATCGCACATTTTTAAGAAGTCTACATATATATCAGCAAGAGCTAACAAGCTGATTGTTATGAACGGTATGTTTGTTCGCTTCGCTAGAAGAAGAAAAAACCACCCAAACAACCTCCGCCTTCTTAAGCTTAGCGCCTTGTTTGAGTAGCTCCAGGTAGAGTTGTACTCCGTAATCGACACAAACTGATTTGGATTAATAAAGCCACGTTTGTTATCGCTTCCAGAAATGTCTAATTATCCGCCCGCTAGATGCCGTTAAGATGCAGTTCGTTCTGGATACACGTGGTTCGGTTTACGATTTAGTAGAATGTGGATGGAGTCCGTTAGTTTTAATGGATTAGTTAGTAAACACGAACGTCCTGAATATAACAGCCTGTACTTAGTCGCGTTGCATCACGTTCTACTTTTTTTGTCGATCGGTTTTATTTTGTTTGTGTGTGTGTGTGTGCATGTGCATGAAGGATATTGAATACATGAAGATATATAGCGCTGTAACATTCTATCAGCATTTTGTGATATTGTTGGAATGGGATCAGGTGAAAGATCTTTTTCTCGACAAAAATAAATACATTTTTAACACACGTGAGGTGAACGACTAATTGGTTTGTTTAACTTCGATATAGGCTTCATATGGGACACGCGACCTAGAGAAATGACGTAATCGGGTTAGACTCTATATATATATATATATATATATATATATATAGAAGAGAGAGAGAGAGAGAGAGAGAGAGATTAAATTCGAACCCCGACCAGAAAAAAGGCAGTGCCCTACAACTTACCCCACAAGGGTGTTCTATACTTGGGCTAGAGTCACATTTCGTTTAATCGCACATTTGTGTTCTCATCGAAATCGTGCAGAATAGCGAATCGTACGGTTTGTCGACTTTCACACGCATTTCCTGGCTGTAGATAGTTTTAGCAACAGGAAATGAAGCTACGCACAATCGGATGAATAACAGAATTATCAGAGCACGTGCGCCTTTCGTTCTCCGGTGTTCATTTCTATTATTTAAATCTGACTTCGACAGGTGGTTTCATATTTAGTGGATCAGGTGGCCATTTGATAAATCTGCCAATTAGAAGACTGGATCAGAGCTGGATTTCAGGAGAGGCTAATAAGTAGCAACCCCGAATTTATTATGTAAATCAGGCGAGTCTTATATCAGAGATTTCAGGAGAGTTTAATAAGTAGCAACCCCGAATTTATTATGTAAATCAGGCGAGTCTTATAGTAACTAAATCTTAAACGAGAAAATCCATAGGAAGCCATGAGGGTGTACCCGTCAACACCTGAAAGGGGGCTGGAGCTCTATGACGCACTAAGAGGTTCTATCCAGACACTCAACAGTGTAGCATCCTAAGCCAGTCGATTAGAGTGAACGAATTTGGAGCAGAATTCCAGGCTGCCTTTTATTTAGTACAGGCTAAAACAACAGACCGAAATCAGGTGGACGGAATACCGGGTTGGTCAGTATACATGGGTGGCGGATATATGGAGTGTTACTGTACTAAGATAGTTGATGAGTAACCTACTTACCCGTGTGTTACTTTACAGATTACTAAGATGGCCTATAACGAGGACGAGAAGCGTTATCTGGAGAAGATGATGGCTATCCTGACGAGGACAAATCCTGGATCACGGTGTAACAGGGGTCCTACACTTGTCCTGGATCATCTGTATCTTGGCAATATGGCGGACGCTCACGACATAAAACTGCTAAAGAGGCTTAAGGTTAGTAATGTAATATATATATATATATATATATTTAATAGTATCGTCTCAATAGCCTAATTGGTAACTCGCTGATCATAGACATGTACCTCCTGGGTTCAAACCCCTACCGGACTATGTCGGAAGGGTGTTTCATCTTTCATTTTTCCTCATTATCTTTGAATGTTTCTTGGCAACCTTCACATAAACCGAACATGTATTTGCTTCGTAACACCGCAGGATATGCATACATTAGTCTCGGTGGTGCATTGTGAACCTGTAGAAATCCCAGGGGAAAGATCGACATTTTACATCTATCGATAGCTGCCTGGTTGATGAATAATTGGCTAATTCTTTTTTAAATGGCTAGTTACTGGCTGACTAGTTTCTTTTATGTCACATATATGTTGGCTTAACCACGGCTCAGGTCTCTCCTGGGACATATATGGCCGATCGGCAACCTCTTAGGGAAACATCCTACAAACTCTTGTATGAGTCGGATTAGAACCCACAACCTGGAGGTTTGGAGCAAATCGCTCTAACCACTATGCTATCGGAATGTTCTCATCCTATGTATTACTACAGGGTATATAAAATTCGTACTCCGTAATATTGACGAGGGGTCATATTGATGAAGGTCATTCGTGGTAGTAAGTGACCATGGTCTTAACTGACGTGGTTGATTCTAAGATTGTTTTTTTCTCTATTATTCACGAAACATAAAATATCAATTATCATTCAACTCGGCTGTTAACGAATAGTTAGGCTGGCAAGAATCCCTCAGATTGGTACAAGTCGTGAGATTATTTCACGTTCGAGGTTAATTAACTCACGAGTCATCAAATGACAGTTCTATGTTGCGTGTACGAACAAGAATAACTCATTAGGGCAACAACTCGAGCAAAATCGGGTAACGACCAAAATTTCGTTCCAGATCACTCACATCGTGAACTGCGCAGCGACCAAGGACTACTCGTCCGAACTGAAGGACAATCCATATCCCGAAGACACTGGTATAGATGACTATCTAGAGTTCGAAGCGCTGGACAACGAAGGTTATCCCATATTACGTCATTACAGGGATACGCGGCTATTTATAGACCGGGCTCGGCGCCTTGGCGGCAGGGTGCTGATACATTGCGAAATGGGGGTGAACCGAAGCGCAGCGCTCTGTATCGCTTATCTGATGGAATATCAGGATTTGACCTTGATACAGGCTATCAGAGATATCAAGATATCCAGACCGGTCATATTACTGAACGAAAGTTTCAGGAGACAGCTGTACAGCTTCGCCGATGAGCGACGCCTGTTGTATCCTGAACGATCCCAACAATGATTGATAACACGTGACGTATTTAATATCCGACGATTCCGATGACGCTGTGTGCATGTGTTATATAGCTCGGTATAGAATCAGGATTATTTTCATTTACCTGTTTAAGTGTGCATAATATAATCTTACCGATTTCATTTTATTTTTATGAGAATCCATGCTTTCACCATCCCAAAAACCTTTATAAGCACCTAGACGCTAAACCAATTTACATAATCATTATCACAGACAGACTTTGCCGAAAGGGCTGTAACTTATAAATTTGAAGATTTTTATTTCTAGATTTGTATGACCTTATTTAAACATGGTACTTTATTTAAAAACAATGTACCTCTTTTCCGTGCCACAACATGGTGACTTCTTGTTGTGTCGATGGTTGCATAACCCATGGAAGTAACATAAAAGGAAAATCTTTAGTTGGTAAGGAACACATTTAAAATAGCTGTTAACGCATTTTGTTGAAGGAAATTAAGCTATTAAGAAATTAAACTGTTATTATATTTAGCCTGTTCGGCAACCGTGTTTCTGGCGTTTGATTCCAGCTAGACTAGATTTACGGACTTGCATAAAACAAAATTTACATATTTTATTACATATAATAGGACAGTAGTAATACAAATTCGCTGCACACACTAAATTATAATTCACACATTACAATAAATGTCCGTATTCATAGGTTCAAAACTCGAAGCGCAGCCGCTTCACCCTTGCTTTTTCACCCTACCGAAAGTCAGCGCTGTTTGGTCATGGCGGCCCAATCAAACACCATTGAGTGCTTGGTACAGTTTTCTTTCAGGTCAATGGTTGTCTCTTGAATTTGGCGATAAATTCCCTGGTTCATTCTAATTTGTATGCAAAAAATATAAATAAAAGGTGAAAAGCATTTAGTCTTGTAAATAAACGTAAATGGACAAGAAAAATATTTCGATGATTAAGTAGCGAATTTGATGTGTGAAAACGTGGATTGCTTCTAATATAGTTCTATATATAATATAAAATTAAACACAACGTTGACATAAATTATGTATATGTGGTCAGTTTTTGTTTTCCATTAACAAAATTTTTTGTATGCCATAGCTGGGATTCGGTATCAATATACTTCGGTATCAGTATAGTAAGGGAATATAATATATGGATTATTGAGAACACTAAAATCATTATTAACATACCTTGATACTTATGATGTATGATAATTAACAATTAATACCATTCTTCTCAAAGAATCAAAATCGAAATTGCAATTCTTTATTTCTGAACCAAAAACTTTTATATGAAGGAGCATTTAAAGAAAATTTAACACTGAGTTTGTTTAACTAGCTGACTTCCCGCCACTGAAAGAGTCACGTCACGCATCGAAGACCGTGGCTTCGGAGAGGAGCCGCACAGCAGTTCAGTTGTGGAAAAAGGATGACCTCATTCATGGCATGCCGGAAATATTTTATTGGAAGAGAAAATGACGACATGCGTATGTCTGTTTAAAATATTCGCTTCAGGTTATCTAGCTGTTATCACAACAAGACAATATTTTCTTCTTGGACAATAATATTGTCCAAAGGGAATATTGTTGGGATATTTTACCACCTGAGTTCAAATCTCGACGTGGTCATGTCTAAAGGGTGTTTCATCTGTCATTTCGCCTCATTAACTTTGGTAGTCGCTCGGCCAATTCAAAGGTGGCCGTGAAAGATTAAAACATCCCCCCTCTCTCTCTCTCTCTCTTTTATTATATATATATATATATATATATATATATATATATATATATATATATATATATATATATATTATAAACCATGACCTGTTTTGGATTACCTGACATCCTTCCCACATCAACACTTGAATCTGATGGGACCAGAACTTGTGACGGCAGCATCAGTATGACGGGAGCTGGGGGGGGGGGTTGTCAGGTGTCGACATTTATTTTTGTTTACAATTCTAGGTATGACACACATATTTCTCGCATTTCTATCTCGTTATCTGCGTTATTCAATTTATTATAATAATTTGTTATTTGTTATGCTCATAAATTAGTATTGTTATCTGGTGGACTACTACTACTACTACTAATACTACTACTAGTAGTAGTAGTAGTAATAATAATAATAATAATAATATTATTATTATTATTATTATTATTAATTTTTACCTCTAGACTGTAGAATTGTAAAGAAGTAAGATTGCAGCTGTTATATGATACATTCTCTACATATTGTTAAGGGGAGATACTGATTTAGTGTTCCCACCTGTAGAACATAAAATTTGTTTATGATAAAGTCGTGATTTAATGTACTAACAGCTGCCTTTATTTGAATAATTTATGGTTAAAGATGGACAATAAATGTCTCAGAAGAGCACACTGCGTTGTATCTATGTAGTGTGGTGTGTGTGTGTGTGTGTGTGTGTGTGTGTGTGTGTGTGTGTGTGCGCATGCGCATGTGTGTATGTGTGGTACGTTTCGGGGATCTAGAAGTAAACAACGAATTAGTTTTACCGGAATGGAATCTCAAAGAAACAGCAACGGCTCAGAAATACTTGCGTGGAGAGTATATAATAAGAAATATCCTTGAAATTATTTGTAATTTTATTTAACCTCAGCCTCAGCATTTATATCTTTCCCTTCAGAAGGAAAATCTTGATCGAGAGAGATTCAATGGTTCATAACGTCCTCTTCCTCAAGACAACGATAATGAAGTACATTATGACTTGCATGTTGTGGTTGAGCTTGGGATTTCGGACTGAATACCTTCTCGGGTTATATCAGTTTATAACAATATCATTATTGATGTGTTGGATTTCTTCCTACAAGAAATGTGTGTGTGTGTGTTTTAATAAACCTATCTTGTTTAACGCAAGTTTTAACTGAACTGAAACCATTTATTTAAATCACTCAGATATCATTTCCTTTATTGACACATCAGTACGAGCTTGGTATCATTTTCTTCAAAATACATTGATCTTGCTAATAAGTTTAACAACATCTAAATATTCTAAACAAATAAATTTCTCTACATAAAACACACTTCGTGAACATTTTTTCAGATATGGTGACATATTGTTTTGATTAAATACCAAAATTGGAATAAATTTTCATATCAAAATATCTTATTTGATACATTTGTTATCTAATAAGATAAGAATAACCGCAAGCCCAACTAATTCCAACCATTTAAAATGTTCAGCTTATCAGAATTGTGATCTAATTAAATAGTGATGACATAACAATACATAGATATTTTAATTGCGCGTTGGCTGTAATTCAGGCATTTGGCAGCATTCGGGGTCTTCGGGAGACATCTGTGAATAGTCAGTCCTGACCTTCTCGGGATATGTATGTATTAGAGTGAGTAATCGTGGCAATAAAGGTCGTTGTTACTAGAATCGTCTGAAAGGGATATTGGCCACCGAAGGATTACCTTAATAAAAGATCAACCTTTTTAGTCTTGGAATGGTACAACGGAGAAAAGATGCAATTCTGTGAATCCTTTAATACCAAGCCATTCACTCCGGGGATGTTACATAAACAATGTCAGAATGTGTACGGGTGGATCCTGACAGGATCGACCCGTAGATATTATTTTTGAAATGAAATGGTGGATGTGATTGAACGTAATTGAATTAAGCAAACTGGAACCGTTGAAAAAGAGAAAGAGACCTCGGCCTGATACGTACTAATAAAATATTTACTTCAAACTGCTTGATATGATGAAGATCAATGACAGGTCATTAAAAAGTCAAACACTGAAACCTATAAGTAAAATACACTTCTATATGTATATATAATCGCTATTAATGTTAATATATATTGACAGAACAATTTGTGCTGAAGAATATGACGCCAAATTTGTGTCCATGTGTCCATAAATCAGCTAACAGAACCATTTGTGTTGATTTGGCTTTCAGTTCCCCCAAAAAGTGGTGCTTAAAAATCAGGGATTCGAGTTCAATGGAACAAGTTTTGTTTTGTTTTCATAACCATTATTTATCCGATGGATCTCGATACACTTAAAAATATTGGCATGAATTATTATATCCTGGCCCCTTTCCTTCCTATACCGCGTTTTATCATCACTTTCATTGCACTTTAATCCTGCGCACATGGTCGGCACTTTTGTTAACGTCAAATTATATCAATTTGATGTTTATTGATTGAATGTTGTCAGAAAATTCAGTCGACTTCCTGTTGGCTGTTTATTGTTGTTGCTAAAATAATTTCGACCGAAATTATAAATGGCGATATGATGTTTAATAAATCCCAGGACATCTTCTAGAACCGATTATCTCTCGTCAATTATCTAGTCTAGATCTGAAACTCGGCGGATGGGAAAAGGTTTTTTTAAATCAGCTTTGTGGTGCGATTAGATTACCGGCGGGGCGGAGGGGGGGGGGGCTTGAAACGGGGGCGTAGATGATTATTTGGAAAAGTGATGACGAGGTGTCCAACAAGGAACTAGCAGAATAACTGTAAGCTTTTAGATCACGTGATCGGAGTGTAAAAACGCAATCCAGAATCAGTGTAAACGCATTAATGTTCGCGTAACACAAACTCCTCAAATTTGGCGAGCTCTGAGAAACAACTGAAATTAAATGCCACGAGCTTTTATGTTTTAGTATATCCGTCTCCAGAAAGATAATTAACAGAGGACTAATATTAAATGAAACATCTAAACGGTGTAATTAAACGAAAGAGAATATACTGACATTTAGAACGTGTGTACAGCAACACCCAGTGTTGATATACACACTTTATAAATGTCATTACAACATCCAATGTTGATATACACACTTTATAAATGTCACTACAGCAACATCCAATGTTGATGTACACACTTTATAAATGTCACTACAACAACATCCAGTGTTGATATACACACTTTATAAATGTCACTACAGCAACATCCAGTGTTGATATACACACTTTATAAATGTCACTACAACAACATCCAGTGTTGATATACACACTTTATAAATGTCACTACAGCAACATCCAGTGTTGATATACACACTTTATAAATGTCACTACAACAACATCCAGTGTTCATGTACACACTTTATAAATGTCACTACAGCAAAATCCAGTGTTCATGTACACACTTTATAAATGTCACTACAACAACATCCAGTGTTGATATACACACTTTATAAATGTCACTACAGCAACATCCAGTGTTGATATACACACTTTATAAATGTCACTACAACAACATCCAGTGTTGATATACACACTTTATAAATGTCACTACAGCAACATCCAGTGTTCATGTACACACTTTATAAATGTCACTACAACAACATCCAGTGTTGATATACACACTTTATAAATGTCACTACAACAACATCCAGTGTTGATATACACACTTTATAAATGTCACTACAACAACATCCAGTGTTGATATACACACTTTATAAATGTCACTACAGCAACATCCAGTGTTGATATACACACTTTATAAATGTCACTACAACAACATCCAGTGTTCATGTACACACTTTATAAATGTCACTACAGCAACATCCAGTGTTCATGTACACACTTTATAAATGTCACTACAACAACATCCAGTGTTGATATACACACTTTATAAATGTCACTACAGCAACATCCAGTGTTGATATACACACTTTATAAATGTCACTACAGCAACATCCAGTGTTGATATACACACTTTATAAATGTCACTACAACAACATCCAGTGTTCATGTACACACTTTATAAATGTCACTACAGCAACATCCAGTGTTCATGTACACACTTTATAAATGTCACTACAGCAACATCCAGTGTTCATGTACACACTTTATAAATGTCACTACAACAACATCCAGTGTTCATGTACACACTTTATAAATGTCACTACAGCAACATCCAGTGTTCATGTACACACTTTATAAATGTCACTACAGCAACATCCAGTGTTCATGTACACACTTTATAAATGTCACTACAGCAACATCCAGTGTTGATGTACACACTTTATAAATGTCACTACAACAACATCCAGTGTTGATGTACACACTTTATAAATGTCACTACAACAACATCCAGTGTTGATATACACACTTTATAAATGTCACTACAGCAACATCCAGTGTTGATGTACACACTTTATAAATGTCACTACAACAACATCCAGTGTTAATAATGGTGAAGATCCAGACCGGAACATATTTTATGAATCGACTACAAAACATCTGTTGGAATTTCTAAGGCCTTTCCGTACCAAGGTTTGAACTTTTTGTACCGAAATTCTGATAGATGAATAGGGAAAGGAATCGGTTGATGATTAAGAAAGACAATATTACTACGAGATTGATAGATTGATCGGGTGATTTAGTTGAAGAGACCGTCAGTGTAATATCATTACACTAGTTCAAAGTGGAAAAAATGACACAAAAAGACACCACAAGACAAAGAAATACGTACCCAATGACTTCGGAACAGTGCGATATCGAACCAACATCCAGCGCCAATTTTGTCGCCGTATGGCGCTGCGATCTGACAAGTTTGGTCACACCGACGTATGGCTTTTGGTTCCCAGTTGGAAATATTCAATTCATCGGGACAATTAGTATAGTTAGAAATATGACTAGTATCAGTTATTCAGACTCGGCATTTATCTCACTTAGAACATATGGCTGAGAGGCCAATTCCTAACGAGAGAGAAAAGGTCAACAACATCCCAATAACACGGGTATGAGTCGGTTTCTAACCCACAACCTGACGGTTTCCAGCGCAATTCTATATAAGTGCCCCCCCCCGCCCCTGAGATACTTGATTGATTTGTTTTTGGGGGGAATCCCCAGGCTGTCGCTTATTCAGCACAGCCTCTAGGTTGGAGTAGTTGAGAAATCTCCTGCCCCACCATTCACAGGGGAGCAGTACGGAAAGATGGAGGCGAAATACCGTGAGGGTGGTCACTGCCAGAGTGTTTTACATCCTCAGGGGATCTTTAAAGTCCGGCTTTTAATTTTAATAATTCAGTGGATACAGCAGCGCCATTTAACGTGACCACCCACGATGTTGTGAGCCGAGAAATTAATCTCTGGAAAAGTATCGACCTCTTGCCGGGATCGAACCGGTGACACTTGGCACAAAGTGCCGGGTGCTTAACCGCTAGGCCACCGAAGCTCACTATGAGATACTTCATTAAATGAGTGTTTTTATCCGTTCGCTGGTTCCCGGCGTGCATTGCGCTCTGACTTCCAGTACATTGTTTATAGGCTATAGTGTGGTGCAGCGTGGTGGCAGACAGGGTAATTGGCGAACGGTTATTATGTAAAATGTAAGTAATCCCAGTTTACGGTGATTTTTTGCGCACAGACGGTAGGCTAAATGAGCCGAGCGAGCCCAAAGGTAATGGAGCGAAGCGAAAGATGAAACACGCCTCAGATGTAGCCCGTCTGCGGCTTGAACCCAGGTGTTCGCGGTCAAGCTGTGACCAACCGCGTTATCAACTCGGCCACAGAGACGCTCCAAACGTTGATTATGTAACAGATAAAAACAATGTTTGTTTTGTTTTGTTGGTCAGGGAGAATCCCCAGACTGTCCCTTATTCAGCACAGCCTCTATGTTGGAGTGGTTGAGAAAACTCCCCCACCACCACTCATAAGGGAGCAGTACGGTAAGATGGAGCCGAAATATCCTAAGGGTGGTCACTGCCAGAGTATTTTACGTCCTCAGGGGGTCTTAAACGTCCCCTTTATTTTTAATAATTCAGTGGAGACGGCAGCGCCATTTAACAATTATCTCATTGGCTGATATGGCTGAGCTAGATAACCAATAAAATGGTACTGGTCAGAGAGATAATAACCAGAAGTTTTACGCTGAAAGTGATCGGTTGATGATCGGGAATAAAAACTTACTCATTGTTTGTGAACTTGTCTTAAAGACTAAATTTGATCTTTTAAATTTGGATCAGGCCCCTACTGAGACACCATCTAGAGCCAATCATCGGAACAATAATATATAATTAGAGAATATTTCTGCGTTTTACGTTTAAATCAACTTAACACAGGTTTGTGGTTTTCCTGATAAATAACACGCGTCATTGAGGAATTCTAAATGAGTCTTAGGTGTGTTATATTTGGTGTTTCACGGTACGGCTCCTTTGAAATTATTAAAATTCGGTTATCAAACACACACACACACACACACACACACACACATACACACGGGCGTCTCTGTAGTCTAGTTGGTAGCGCGTTGGACCACAGATCACTACCACCTGAGTTCGAATCTCGGCGTGGGCTTATCTGAAGGGTGTTTGATCTTTGATTTCGATTCATTACCTTTGTATGTCGCTCGGCCCGTGCACACAAAAGTGGCCGTAAACACCAATCATCACACACACACACACACACACACACACACACATATATATATATATATATATATATATATATATATATATATACCCACATTTGTATTAAGATACCCCCACACTTCACAGATTTCTGGACCTGGAATTATCCGCCCCCCTATTTTTCTTTGTACTAATTTATTTTTGTTTCCAATCGCCAAATACACAAACACACAGACGCACACGTGCGCGCGCGCACACACACACACACACACACACCTAAAGTTAATTATTTGTCTATAGAAGCCATATGCAGATATAAATGTAACTATTACAACACCACTCATTGCATCACAACTTAGAACACGTAAAATTAGGACCTTGCCCCGCTATCATTGTCCGTCTTCTCCGGGATTCAAGTTAAAAAAACTACCTTTTCTCGCTATTTTCTGGCCAACCATGACAATTAGCAGCTACTTGGCGCACAAAAAATATCATTAGACAGTGATATAAAAACGCTTCCACTGATAAAAAATACACCTCCCAGAGAAAGTTCAGAAGAACAGTGTTTTAATCGTTAATTGACACAAAGAGGCATGAACCATTTCAATAAAAGCAGGATTATTGTCAGTATTATATGGATGTCTGTCTATCAGATTGGTGCGATGTGAACATTTCGTATTTATTCTATATATAATGTAGATATATTGTGGTTTATGTTCTACGGAAAGCGTCATCGTTGGCTAGCAACGACACGGCTGTTGAGATCATTATATAGGCGTAGAAGAGGTGGTATCGTTGTATTAGTATTGGCTGGCTGTATGTGAGTCGAGTCCGAATGGGTGCAAGCTGAACGTTGATGTGTGTGTGTGGGGGGGTGTTGGCAGTGTATAATAAGGCACTGGCTCAGAGAAGCACGAAACGTGAATACAAACTCTCGATGTTTCATCATGGACCGAATCTAGAGAAGCAACATTTCATGCTGAGACCTGTGTACTATTTCACGAGCCTGTAAGTCTTCGTGCAATAAAACTACAATCATGTTGCCTGAGAGTAACATCCGGGTTATGAAGTGACAATTATTTTATCCTGACTTATGTATGGATGCATGTAAGGATCAATATCCTCCCCCCCCCCGTCTCTCTCTGTATGTGTGCTGGCTGCCTATCACAGTGTGTGTGTATATATGTTTTTATTTGTCTGTACGCCTATCTGTTTGTCTGTCTGTTTGTTTATCTGTCTGTCTGTTTATCTGTCTGTTTTTGTTTATTTATTTGTTTATTTGCTTGTTTGATTGTTTTGTCTGTATGTATTTACGTTATTTGATTAACAAAGTGAGGTAGGTAGGGGTGGTAATAATGTTAATTTACTAGCTTAGTAATCACGTGACACTAGAATTCCTCAATTTGCACCCAAAATATTTTTAAAACAATTGCTTTATTTAAATATGTTATATATTAATTAAATTTCGCAAGTAATTAGTTTTGATTGTTTCTGTTCTTCAACCCACCCCCCACACCATCCCCTCCACTCTAGCACGATATATTCTGTTTAATCATAGTCATCATCACCTCATGTCAACATTATCCAGGTAATTAACACACCTATCGTGATCCTCGTCAGACATTCTCTAAATAATAAATACACGACACGTAAACATCATTAACACACTCAGACCACGTGATCTAATGGCAATATACGGTAATATACGGAATACTTAACCGAGACAATGGCACATCTTAGAGCAATAGACGTCACTCAAAGCCGTCATTATACTAATGGGAATCCATTAGGCAAACACAACCTTATTAGCATTAAATCAATTATTATTCATATAATAAACGCCATAAATATATACCACATGCTGATGTTTGAAAAAATGGTGGCTTTTTACCAAACGATGATTGTACTATTAGATCTACAAAACTGAAGCACCGTAATTTGTCTATTGATCTTACTGGCTTGTCGTAAGGCTATATATATATATATATATATATATATATATATATATATCAAGCCATATAGGACCTCCTAATGTCAGCTCATTAGCAACAAGAGACAACATTAATTTATTTATTTTCTGTGATTTATAAATGGAACCCGAACGTTAATGATTTTATGGTGAAATAACAACCGATAAGAGAGATACGATCCCGGGGAGGGGGTGAGTTGGGGGGGGGGATTGGGGGCGGGTGGTTAAAGGACACCGTAGTCATAGACGGCCACCGGAATACATCATCAGAGTTTGAGGGTACAGTTGGAGGGGGCTGTTATATCAGATATGTCTCATACTGGATATTGTCAGGGTGTAAACAGACAGCTGCCGACTGTGTAACATTGTGTGTCCTGTCTCCTCATCGTTGACTGGACGAGGCGCCGAGAGGTTGATGTGTGGCTCTTTATAGCGGAGTGATGAAGCGTCGGAGCTAAAAACCGTGGTAAACTCGGTTCGAATCCACCGACGGCCACCTCCGGGTCTTTTGCGAGTTCGCCTATTGATTAAAACCGGAAATGACTACATGATCGGACGGTGATGGATTATTGTGAGTAAGAGAGTGAGTGAGTGAGGGCTTCATTTCGCCTCCATATGCTGGTTTCAGATGGGACATAGAGCGGAGGGAAATTACATGAACAAGACGAAGCATTTCGTTAACCGATGAAACATCATATATATATATATAACATTTTATTTAGTTTTCTACGCGAGTTGTGTTAAAGCTCAGCTTCATTGATTATGTCTTTGTGGGATGTCTGTGACCAAGAGGACGGTCTCACCTTACCTATAAGCCAAACGTCTAGTATCTATTGACTGCAGTCGTATATATCAACCTTGGCTGAGAGGCTTCATCTTCGACCTAGCTTCAAGTGCTGGTAGTTAGTTGGCCGTATTCCTACAACGAGACGGTGGCTCCTCCTTTCATCCGGACAAACACCTAACGACGCTGTCAGGACTCCTAATCGTTCATTTGGTTAATGGAGAGTTTGAGGGGCTGGTTTGTTGCCTCGTTTAGCCTCAGGTGTTCGTCTTACCTGAAACATACGACTGAGGGACTATTCCGTAAGGAAATGAGACGGTAAGGGCGAAGATGTTTTACTGGTGGATGAAACATCCCACAAATAATTATAACACTGAATTCGACTACATGACAACGGAGCTCTGCGGTACAGTGCTTTAACGACTGCACTACGGATACGGATATAGGAAGTAATCCGACCATTAAATAATATCGTATTCCAGCGGATATAACATTGTACGTTGTTCCATCAATCGTGGGACTCATCCGTCTTGGAATCTGGAGATAGCAAGGTGCCTCCGTGGTCTAGCTGGTAGCGCTTTGGATCACAGATCACTACCACCTGAGTTCGAATCTCATCGTGGGCATATCTGAAGAGTGTTTCATCTTTGACTTCGCTTCATTACCTTTGGAGCTCGCTGGGCCCTCATTTAGCCTACCATGTGGACAAAAGTGGCCGTAAAACATCAATTATCATCGAAGGAAAGATTCGCTGATTTGCTCTCGGTCACGGTTTAATAATTTACCTAACAAATATTTACACACGCACGCACAACACACACCACACACACAAATACAAACACACGCACACACAAACACAACGATGACGTCTGGTGTGAGATGTTTTGACAATGTCGTGAAGAAGCCACCGAAGATTCGTTTTTCCGAAGCAACGACAGAAAGAAAGGAAGATCAATTTGAAGACACCAGTTTGGCAGATAGCAGACAGTTTGTCATCGACTTTCGGTTAAAGATGAATCGTCCTGGTGTCTCGTCTTCGTCTGACGTCAGGATGGTTAGCAACGGAGGTAATATTAATAAATGTTGATGATGATGATGACGACGATGATGATGATCATCATGACCATCATCATCATCTAATCATGATGAACTAAATCATCTTTTAATGCTAAGATGATGATGATGTTAGTACCAATAACAACGAATTATGGCATATAACAATGAATTATGGCATAATTAAAATGATTCTAAAGACCTTTATAGTTACCTATATGCGAAGGTATATGTGTGATATGATAAATAAATAAGATTATAAGCCAAATATATGGAGAGTTAAGATTAGCATTATAAACTGTCGATGTTTATCGATGCTTCAATATTTATTTTATCGATCTAGCGTCTGTGATCGATATATAAAGTGTCTTCCCATTCTGTGATGTTGGTGATCCTAGTGCTGAATGGCAAGTTATGTCAAGTTATTATGGAAAACATCGACGCCGCTTCCAACATCAAAGTGTATGTCAGTTGCTTAAGACAACGAGAAATAATTTATTTCTAGTTTACACATTGAGATTATGTAAGATATTCTGCAACACAAGGGTACATTTTAGAAACCTAGGTAGCTGCGTATCTGTCTTCTCCCAGACACCTAAGGTTCGGTCAGCTAAACTATATATATATATATATATGATATATATTTCTGATTAACCTGATAACGAATGGCGTAGATATTTAATGGTGTGGCCTGTTCGTCCACTCTGTTTATATTTTTAATGTGAACTTTAAACTTCACTTAACCTTCTGTGCTGATAAAAAGGTGTGGATATTCCGATTTGCCAATTCAAATCGAGTACCTTCTCGACTTCATTTGTATGCGGTAAATGGAAAATTACAGTCGTGTAAAATACGTGTACATCGAGAACCTCCTGGAAATTTCGGCTTCTTCCCCTGAGGTTTCAATTTGTGTTCAAAAATGAATATTTCCAAGAGATGGAAACCTTTCCTTCCCTTTATTTAAATAAAGTATTTACATCGTTTCCGATGTCTGTATATAAAGCACACACTGATTCATAACGCGTGCGCACACTGAAAGGTAAAGCTAGAAGCGACAACTTACCCCACATAGTCCTGTTTAAACAATCATTTTCGTAAAATGTTAAATTTATAACGTTTATTCATCATAACGTAAACATATAAAGCTATATTTACAACAATCCGCTTATTCAGACGACAAATTTGCCACCAAACTTTCATAATAAAAGGTTAACAATATTTTGTTTTAATAAGTGCCTAGACGCTATATCAACTCACACATGGACGAGACTTCAGGAATAAAGACGAACTTTATCATAGATGAACTCGGATAATTATGTGATATCTCGCAAGTCCAAGCGAACAACTTGACTTCATAGGGTACTACGAAAGCAAAGTGGGGAGAATACGGCACTGCAAAGCCCCTAGATCACTGGCTCGAACCCGGTGTTATCTCTATTTATGGAACAGTCATCCTTCAGCCATATGTCTGAAGTGTGGCTGTCTAGATGGTACTAAATTAATTATATTATATTATAAGACATCCTTTATGCGAGATGTCTGTTTGTTTGTTAGATCGGTTAAGACAACACGATTAACAAATAAAACAATCACTTTTCAACACTCTCTGTCACGTCCAATGATGGCTGCAGTTGTTATAGTCAAATTGGCAACCAGATGGCGCTGCCTGTCAACACAGAACACAGTGCCGATAGCCGGAGTGGATCATCCCAGCGAAGCTACTAGGATTCTTGATTTCTCGTCATAATGTAGGTTATCGTTCTAAAAATAATCATATCTTGCCTTGATAGCTATTTTATGTTATTTGCTGACTTAAACTAAGACGGGTACAGGATGTTTCACCGTCAAGAACGATTCACCTCCTGCCATATTGATAATATCTGTACGGTTCACCGACAGAGGGTACAGCTCCATCTGGGACATTGTTACAATTATAAACATCTGAATTACAAATTAGAATTTGAAATTTTACTCCTATATTAAACATTTCTCAAAACAAGAGTAATTTTACACAATTAGTTATCCCAGATTAATTTGAAACAACAGGCATATTTCCGGTAGGATATTATTATTTTCGAACATCAGCTCCCAGGATGTGGAATAAGTTACCAAATCATATTAAATTAGCAGCAAGTTAAGAAATATTTGTAAGATACTTAAAATCCACTTATTTAAATTAGCCTATTTATAATATAAATAAAAAAACAGTTTATGTATGTATAAAATGTGTTTGTGCTACATGAGCGTAGAATATGTTTTAATTGTGTTTTAAATGTAAAGCGCCTTAGAACAATTCAAATTGAACAAGGCGCTATATAAAACACTATTATTATTATTATTATTATTATGGCTTGTGATACTGATGTATCCATCCGAACATATCGAGATCCCATAAAACGTGTCACGTGTTCTGAATCTATGGTGCCTTGGAAAGCTCCAGACCCTTGTCTCTGGATACAAATCACTATGTGAAAGTCCTGGATTTGTCAGCTATTCCAATACGCCAGACGTGACCTCGCATCGACATGTTTGATATGATCTCGTATTTCTTTTCGTTCGCTTGTTGACTACAAGTCGAGGCCAACAGTTACTATAAACGATATTGTTCTCTGTAGATCACTTATTATGGTGTAGAACTTCTCCTGGGGAGTTGTTGAACTTGTCCAGGTAGTCTCCCTCGGCTGTTGTAGGTTTCCTGGCTCCACGAGACGGTCGGGAAGTACTTCCAGTAGCTGAGGATGGGCCCCCTCGAGATAAAGAGCCCGGCACTGCACACGTGCTGAAATTAACAATACCATTCCCTCCAAATATATACTGGCGACATTTTGTGACCTAAGAAAGGCCTTTGATACCATCACTCATAAAATACTTCTTCATAAACTAAACATATATGGGATACGAGGGGTCGCGAATAAATGGATAGAAAGTTATCTACGTAATAGATGGCAGTTTGTGGAAATAAATTCCCATGAATCCCCAAAGCTTCTCATAAAGTGTGATATATTAACGATATCTCTAATAGTACAAACGGAAATATTCTATCATTTGCAGACGACACTACTGTGTTCATGCCGGATGAAAACCCAAAACAACTTTTCTCTCGCGCGAATGCATGTATTAACGATTTATTTGACTGGTTTTGTGCCAATACATTATCTCTTAACACACGTAAAACTAATTATGTGCTGATACAGCCTCCGAACAGGAAATATGATTTTAGCAATTTAAACCTATCTGTAAACGGAAATACACTGTCTAGGGAAGAAAGTTGCAAATTTCTGGGTATATATATTGACGAATCGTTGTCGTGGAAAAAGCACTTGAAATACATACATAGTAGAATATCTCGATCT
This sequence comes from Paralvinella palmiformis, assembly GCA_025642065.1. Classification (NCBI taxonomy): domain Eukaryota; kingdom Metazoa; phylum Annelida; class Polychaeta; order Terebellida; family Alvinellidae; genus Paralvinella; species Paralvinella palmiformis. The sequence goes on along the minus strand of JAODUP010000891.1, from coordinate 101,366 downwards.
CTATTTGCTATGAAACAATCCAAAGTGTTCCTTCCCAAAGAAAGTTTGAGAACACTGATGAATTCACATATTGTTTACGGAATTCTTGCATGGGGAAATGCGAAACATGATATATTAAATAAAACTCACCTCTAACAAAAGCAATTCACAATAAAAATACAATAGTCACACCTATCCGCTTTTCAAACAGTCAATGATATTGAAGGTATCTGATTTACATGACCTCGAGGTGTTGTTGTTTATGTATGATTATATAAATGGGAAATTGCCATCTTCATTTGACGATATTTGTCGTCGTAATAACGAGATAAACAGTGTATATCTTACCCGACAATCAAACTTGTATCATGTAGCAAGAACCAAGTCAAAATCTATCAACATACTTCCATTATTTAACTTTCCAACAACTTGGAATAAATGGAGCCATATACTAAATGTAAATACCACGCGATCATGCCTTAAAAGGGTCATCAAGTCCGTATTTCTGGACCGTTATGTTGGTGTGGTAAAATGTGGCAATTCTTATCGTAATGACTGCTACGATACACGATAATTTGTAGTTGGATTTATTATTTCGTCTTCCTCGTTGTCCTTCAATTATTTCTACTTCGACACCGTGGTGGGTGTTACGTAATTTTTGTTTTGTACCGCTCTTCCTATCATTTAAATGTATTTTAAAATTAATGTTGAATGTTCACGGGGGAAGTGAGAAGACAACCTGTATTGGTTGTAATTACCCCCCCGCCCCGCCCCGTTTCCAACATTGTTATCAATATGCCATTGTTATCAATCAATATGTGACACTTGTATATATGTTTGGAAATTGAAATATCTATCTATCTTTCTATCTATCTATGTCTGGTGAGTCCATCACTGAGCAAGGACAGATCGGGTCATTATTGGCCAGAAATGTAGCCATAATAGCTGTTGATGCGTGTTATAGTGGTCTATTAGAGTGCGCTGAGAGGTAAAATACCTCTGATTTCAACACTCGAGGTTTCTATTAGGGTTACCTCATCTTTAATCCCATATCACTCTAGCCCCTACTCATTGACCAGTCCAGTTTGGTCGTCCCTAGCAGAAGACAAAGATCCTGCTGGAATAATTCTTTGGGTCACTGAGACCTACAACCCCCCCTCACCAAGTCAAGGTATGTACTATGAGAGGAGTTGTTTGTTTTGTTGTTCGGGGAGAATCCCGAGGCTGTCACTTAATCAGCACAGCCTCTATGTTGGAGTGGTTGAGAAATCTCCTCCCCCACCACTCACAGGGGAGCAGTACGGAAAGATGGAGCCGAAATACCCCGAGGGTGGTCACTGCCATAATGTATTACGTCATCAGGGGGGTTTTACTGTCCACCTTTATTTTTGATAATTCAGTTGAGACGGCAGCGCCATTTAACGTGGTCAGCAACCCACGATGTTGTGAGCCGAGAAATTAATCTTTGGAAAAGTTTCGACCTCTTACAGGGTTCGAACCTGCGACCGTTGGCAGCAAGTGCCGGGTGCTTAACCGCTAGGCCACCGGAGCTCACTGAGGGGGGTTGAGCTCGTCGTATGTTAATATATCGGCAGTCGACACGCGCTTTGACGAAACTGTTGGCATCAACCCGTCATACTTTAGACTATAATATTCAAGACCTGACGAGAGCCGACAAATGGCGAGATCTTAGAAAAAACAATCCGTGAAGCTTTGTTTACGACTGAATTAGGATGAACAATGAACCAGATGATGAGTAGCCTCGCTATCATCGAATATTGTATATTATAATAGGAATAAATTAAGATTGAGTAGTAAAGGTTCTGTTTTGTTGATTTTATATTCCCACCCGTGGATCTAATCATAAAATCACCAAAAATGTCGCATCTATCAAGCCTAAATAATAAATTAATGTGTAGTCAAATATATTGCTGAAAATAATTTGTGCCTTTATTTTTGGGTTGTGAATCGTGAAGGAAGGCGAAGAATGATCTCGACAAAACAGAGCTGCGGGCGGTAAGACACCTCCATGGTCTAACTGGTAGAGCGGTTGGCCACAGATATGTAGCACCTGGGTTTAAACCCCGACTGGACTATATCAGAAGAGTGTTTCATTTTTTATTTCGCCACATTACTTTTGGAGCTCGATCGGCCCATTTAAGCCTACTTTGTGCACAAAAGTAACTGTAAAACAGCCAACATTTACATTTTACAGTTGTAGGCGGTGAATCGTTCTTGGCGGTCATTTACTAAATAATAATAATAATAATAAACTTCTTTAGCGCCAATATCCTCGAAAAGAATCGAGCTCAGGGGCGTAATATACGTGATAGATTGGTGGCATTCCATTTTTGGCACCGAAAACTAGCTGTTATTCGCTAGATTATCAGGAAAAAAATATGTGATAACACACACACGCACACACACACACACATAGTGAATAAGTTAGATCATTTTGATTAATTAAAAATGATGATAATGCTAGATCAAAAAATATGATGATAATATATTAGTGTCCTCTCACTCCTCTGACACATTGTAACATTTAAGTATTGACTAAAGAACTGGGTTGTTAAACACTCCTCTGCATTTTTGTATGATGAGAAAGGAATTACTTTCAATAACTCATTTCATGTGTGTATGTGTGTGGGGGGGACACGCTGGAAATAGGGGTTTTATTGCTTGCAATTTCCTGCTTTGGCTTCGTTTCACATTTAGTGCCGCCATCAAGCGTACTAAAATGAAACCAGCCTTTCGTTGCACCGGCTACTATATACTTTACCAATACTATATTTTACTCTACTATGTGTCGTTATGGACGCATATATCGTACGTTCTATTTGATAACAAACTTAGTTTGAAACTGTCGTAGGTTGTATAACTGATGTAATTTATATAAGAATTCATCATAGTAGAATCTGAAGCATCTCAGCAATGTCTGTCATAACTAATGTCCCTGAGCCCAATATATGGGAGGAAACATCCTTAAAGGTAAACACTGACTCAGTGACTGTGAGTGAACGTAATGTTTTCGCAGCTCAGCTGCTAGACCTAGACATATATTGATAATGCTGTACATTATAATGACACTCATGATATCGATTATCTAATAATTACGCTTGTCATCAAAGTTATGTAAGAAACTTTGTCATATAAGTAACACTTCCCCCTTCATAGTGGCGATGGGGTTTGTATGTCTGAATGACACACTGACACTTACACAGAGAGCTAGCTACACCAGCTGCAGCAGGAGCTTTGGCTTTTGTTATGGACACCCAAGCTGGACTGGTTAATGGGTAGATGTTTCAGACACTTGAGATTCCATAAATCCTCATGCCGAATGAAATAAGAAAAAGAACCACTCTCCTAATTAATAAACTGTGTTTTTATAGTGGAATTTGGGGGATCATTTATGTTAATCTTAATTCAAAATCAATGGTACAATGAATAACTTGTCATAGAATAGCATCCCTCTTAATTCAAAATTGGGATGACAGAAATCCAATACCGAAGACAGTTCTTGAACATCATCCATTTATCTTAAAAAGCTATACTGTTAAAGTCACTAATTATGCTATCCAGTAATATATGATAATCAAGTTTAGATTGTTTAAAAGGCAGAATATAAACATAAGACCATCACTTTTTCAAATTCAATACCTTATTATAATTTTACCAACTGATAGGTTTATGTTGAATCTTCCACAAAAACAATTATTTGGCTAAAACGGTTTGACTGCAGTCAGTATAAATGAAATAAATATAAATGCATAAGAAAGTGTATAAATGCAATAAATATAGAACCTATGATAATGATACACTAGTTTTACATCAAATGTCTGAAAGCTGCCAAACAGTATTTCTGTCACGTTTTTAGCCACTCAGTGAAACTAATTGAAATATCTGTGAATTTCCATAATTATTGAGGCTTGGGTTAAAGGCTTTTTTAAAAGACTAATTTTTGCAAAGTCGAATGGATAATGCAGCTGAAAAGAAGCCATGCATATTTCACCTTAGACATAACAAACAAAAATAACTAATATACATACAGCAAAACCACAGACAGCCCAAGCATGTTTAAAAAGTCAAGTTTTGGACAGATCTCACTAACTGAGCATTAAAATGATAGATGAGAGTGTTAAACTGGGCTCAATGGCACAACAAATATAGAAATACAGGTTAATGTAAAATAAGGTTTGCTATATAATAACAATGACAATAATGGATTATGGGCTGGGTGCCTTTTGTTACATTGGAAACAGATCAATTTGAACAAGAAAGACACAACTTGAGATATGAATATTGGCACATGGTCAAAGAGATAGACTCCGTAATATGTCACTGCTGTCATACATATCCCAAAAGCAAATACAAAACTAAACTATAATAACTGATGATGAATAAATTGGCGGCTGAACGGTCCAGATCCTATAAAAATATTGGTCCAAATAGGAGTTATTACTGCACCTGGCTACCTGAATAAGGAAAATGTGTATGATCTGTAATGATGGGCCATAGGAGATATTATGGAAATAAAGTCCTACCACTTGACTTGGCTTTATGAAACACTTGCTCTACCATAGTACTATAACTTGGTAACAAAAACCTAGACCTCCCACACACTGATCACAAGTAAGGAGTCCCAAATGTTATCTATGTCAGTCACAGAAGCAACATGATTATTTGACTGTGTGTCGTTGTGACTCATTATTTTAATTATAAAAGATAATCACTCATGAACAAAATCATCATTGGTTGCCACGACATCCAATTTATGAATATTGGTAATATTATTATTAAAGCTTCAACAACTACAGTCTGGTTCCATTATAATGCAGTTTTTTAGGTCTATGGGTGGAACCTTGTTATAAGTGGACAGTGGATGACAATGGTCTAGGTACATTAGTGGTGAAGGGGGTAACATAATACAACTTTTCTTTAGACCATTTCATCATGCATTTTTTCTCTTTGAGAACAGGAAAATAACAATAATATTACATAAGTTAGGAAGTATATCAACAGTTCGTTGTTGTGTTTTCATGTTAATTCAGATAGAATGATGAACTGTGGCAATATCACTAAATGCTGATTATGTCATGTTGCCTAACTAAATGTCAGTTCACATTTATTCATGCACAGTGAAAATTCCATAAGAAGCAGCAACTCTAATTGATCATTAAATGGACATATATTTCAATGACAGATTCTGTGATCCCGTTGTGATACAAACCTGGTATAAACAAAACAGCCATTCTCGGTCTTATTTGGGGAGGGGGGGAATTGACAAGATTCTCTGGCTTGTGATTCACCTTGATGTACTGTTGTGGTCATCCCCAACTTCTGTCTAACAGAGTAAAAATTTTGAAATTAATAAAATAAATAATAACTTTGAACCGAGATATGAGTAATTGGAATTATTTTATGGGTGGAGCCGTGTGCAATGAACACTAGTGATTACGTTATCAGTGCCAATTTAATGGATGAAACAATTCACTTGAACACATATTTTGTTCTTATATGCACTAAAGATCCAATTAAATCTTCATTTCTCTTGCTTAGATCAACTGTCTGACACCATGAATTATTAATGACCATTGGTAATATTTGGACAAATAGAGTTAAAACTTAGTTTCAATTTTTTCCAGTGGTAAAGAGCTCATGCTATGGAGATGTATTCAGTAGAATTATTGTGGAAAATCACAAAAAAATTGTTATCTTTGGTTCTAATAATCGGGAGCAACCATCCCCAAGAGCCAGACTGTACTACTACTACTTCCACTATAACAACTATTAATATTATTATTGTTGTTATAAGTGGTAGTACTAAATGGTAGTAGTAGTGCAGTTATAGATTAGTATGTATTATTGTCATCACTATTATATAAATACTTGTGCCTCTAATATATTATTTCTTGCATAAGTAAGTATACATTTTTATTATTTACATAAATAGTGTTTCATCATGAAAAAGATCTATTCCTGTGTTTTTTACTACACTCAATCAGATTTCCAATCGAAAAAGCCACCATTCAGAGACGAAGATGCTGAATCTGTACACACAACACTGGAGAACTATGATCCAGCTAAACACAATCCAGTTTTCTACGGGAAGATGCACTACAAGATTCCAGAACTTGATGACGACATTCTGGATGATGCTGATCCGGCCACTTCACATCCAGCTGCTGTAGGTCATGTCCTGCTTGATAAGCCACCGAAACCAACAACTCCACCATCAGCACCTCTTCCAGACCTGAAAACTTGTATGTAACGATGTGATGCTAATAAATAATTTTGTTTATTTCTTATATTTTTAACTTTAAAATATGCACTAAAATCTACTTTAAGGGACTGCTTTTGCGGGTCTCTTGATCTGTTTTAAAACAAATGTTTTAACTGAATCCAAGAGTATTAAAAATGGAAAATAATAAGCGAAATAAAAGCTTCTCATATGGTGAGGGGGGGGAGGTGTAAGTTCAAACTTTTAATCTATTTAAATATGGAAAAGACTTATTTCCTTATTCCATTCATTTTGTTGTCTTGCACTTAGGTTTTTATCAATTTTGATTTTAGCACAGCAAATTTATTCTCACAAAATTCAATATATTTTCTAAATTATCAAAGCCTTTCAAAGCATCTTCAAATTATAGGTCTCTAATGAGTTAGCGGTCTTCATGGAAGACAACATTAATTTAAATTGTGTAATTTATTCTGTGATTATGTTATAATTATTAATGCTTCATTGCATTGAACTGTTTCAGCATCCCCGAAAGACTACTTAGAAGCTTACATATTTCCTTTTTTGTTACCCGCCTTGGAGGAAATGTTGAAACAAGCAAAAATAGAGAAGTGCTTTGAGGTTCATATTTTACCTACTTATAGATTGAGGTTTATCCCAATCCTTGAAATATTAACTGAAATATTATATTAATTAACTGTTATTCATCAAATATTAGATACTGTAGCATCATTAGAACATGGTTTGACTTTTGAATTATTTACAACAACCTAAACTATTTGTATTTAACAAAACAATATTTCTATTATACAATATTATAACAATAATTGTCACTTACATTCACAGAGAAAAAGAACAAAATTTAATGGCTGTGATTTCTTAACAGAGTATCTCTACAAGTAAGTATTTGCATTACTTTCTATCATTTTAAACAAAATGAACAAGATAATTGTGAGATATTTTCAAGTGGTGATGTTTTAGATAAGATTATTTGCTAATGTCAGGTTTAAAGTAAGATTTAAAGAGAACACTTTGTTCAGATTATCCTAAGTATATATGAGGACATACTTTCAATATTTTAATTTCAGCCACAATCCTATATATACTGACAGAGATAATGTACCACTGGGAGAAATACCTTTTGTAGCCGAACACTGGAAGACACAGTAAATGCAGAATTTTAATACTTTCATCTGTATACAGTAACAATGTACTGATTATTGGGTCTCAGATATTGTCCATCCTAGAAGTAAATTACAGTAAAAAGTCATTAATTCAAATATGAAGGAAGCTCAATTAACAGGCTTTACATTTAAACGGACTGAATTAATGTGACATTCACTGTCTATAAATGCACATCTGTGTTTACTGTAAGCATCTCCTCTATCACACATACATACACATGCATGATGCACACACACACACACACTTGATAACATATATTTAACAAGACAAACTGTATCGTTTTCTAGCCCCCGCCCACCTTTGCCGAAGTCATTGTTATGGACAGAAGAGGAAGCAGCACTTATTGTACAAGCTCATTACAGAGCCTACAAGGTAATAGAACTATTTTATTGACCTGTCTGATGGCATTACTGTAGTAAAATTTAGAATGCATTTCACTTCAGAGCTCCATAACAGGGTTCAAATCACGATGTTACTTTTGTAAGCAGGATCTTCAGTAGGGAGTCACCACTCAGCCATTTGTTCCATATATATGTATCCAGTGCTGAGGTCTAAGCAAAACATGCACTCTTTGACTTGCTTAAACGTGTACAATATTAAAAAATATCTGTTGTGAGAGTGAAAATTTTCTATGCTGAAAGCAAACAGAATCATGTCATAGGTTCCTAGCTTCAAAATTCCTTCGACTCCCCATCTAAACCAGATTCAATTATGTAGTACCTCTGATTTGTGGTTAAGAGTTGGCCCAATGTATCCCTCCTACATACAAAATGTCGCACCTAAAATGAAGGAACGCCAAATGATCTTTTTATATTGAGGTGTATTTTAAACCCTATTCAATAACTGACTAATAACTTTTTATGATATGAGCAAACATAATCATCTCATAGGTTCCTATCTTAAGTTCCTTCATGTCCTTATTTAAACGAGATGGGGAGAATATCAAGTCACAGAAGGCTCTCATGTGACTATTGATGTAGATTCTGTTATGAAATTTACTTTACTTCTACCAGATACGATGTGGTTCAGAGATCCAGGAATTGAGACAGTGGCAGAGAGAATGGCGTGAGGAGAACTCAAACATCAACAATAAAGTGAGGGACTTCTGGGCAAAACAAATGCCTGATGCTGATGATCAAAGTCCAGATGAAGATGACAAAACTGATGATAACCTTAGAGAAAAGGGCTCTTCTAAAGGAGAGGAGGAAGATCTAGCAACAGAAAGATCTTTTGTTACTGGAGAAGAAGCGGGAATGCTGGACAGCAGAGATGCACATAATGGATCGCATACCGAGCTTGATTGATTTAATTATACAGAACAGCAGTATTTTGGAGCTAAATATATTCATGATGTTAGCAACACTTGTGTGGCACTCATCTCGTAAAATAAATTTTTCATGGTCGCTGTGACAGCTGTTCTTAATTTATTTGGACACCATACCTGTTTACAAAGCTCAGTCGGCTAATCAGTCACATGGATAGGGATTGATAGCACAGTGGTTAAAGAATTGGACCACAAATCACTAGGTTGTGAGTTTGAATCCGATTCATACCTGTGATTGTGGGATGTTTCCCTAAAGAATCACCCCTCAACAATATTTCCCAGGTGTGAACAGTGCCAAATAAACAAACGGACAAACTTGAAAATGTGTTATGGTTTAGAAATGCTAAACAAGTGCATAATTTGGCAATATATGTTTCTTTAATGTTGTAGACTGGCTGAAACTTGATAGCCACCAAATTAAATATGTACTACCTCTGATTTGTGGTTAATAGTTGACCCTCCTACATACAAAATGTGGCAATTAAAATGAAGGGACACCAAATGACCTTTTCATACTGATGTGTATTTTAAACCCTATTCATTGACTGACTTCTATCGTTAAACAGAAGTCCATTACTGTCCGAGTAGTCTTACTGAATAAAGCATATATAAATGTTTGCCTTGAAAGCATTGACGACACATCTGTAGCAGATGTATTGAAAATGTATCTAGATAAGTCACAGTAATATTGGAATTTGTTTAGGTAAGAGTTATGTGTTTAAACCATATTGACCTAGTCATTGAACATTTAATGAATGTTAAACAATCCCTGATGACAAAACACCAACATAGCAGATTTAAATAATTTTTATGATTATTTATTATCAGCAATATTATACAAGTATATGGTCATACTGATTCACCTGTAATCTTACCCCATAGATAAATTTTAATGGTAATAATATATAGCTATGAGAATAAGAACATAGAAAATAATCATGCATCTGAAATATATCAATAATAAATATATTTAGATATATTTACAATGTATAAAGTTTACCTTTAGTGAATTAACAAGATATCCAGATCTAAATAGTTATATTGATGAGATTATTTAGATATAACATGTATATGTTTTACAAAATATTACCACCTCAGGTTAGTATTACATTATTTATTCAACTCGCTGATGCATTAGATTTATGCCTAAAATATCGAAAGACAAGAACCTGCATTAAAAATAATTTATTGCAAATCAAGATACATATTAGGTTATAATTTTAGATTTTTCATATTAACAAACTTTATCACAATACTACAACCACGTTACATATATTATAAACTTCGGCTATGGTATTCATTCCTGATCAATTTTCTTCCGTTTCTTCAACAATCTATACATTGCAATGGCTTTCTCTCTCTCGACATCCAAAATTCTTCTATCTGCCACAGACAAATATTTCCTTTTTAAAGTTTGTCCTGCCAACCTTTCAGCTGTTGACTTTGGCTTTTCTGGCTTTGACAAAAGCATATTTTTTAAAATCAATTGCTTTGCTCCAGGCTGAAAAATAAAATAAAAGTTGAATTACAAAATTATTATTTCAGTATTTATGTTACCGAGTTAGTATTTTAAGCCTAAAATATCATGATTTATTGTAGTACCATCCATTAAGCCGACCTAAAAATCAGAACTTTTCCCGGCAATATTTCCAGGTGACGTTTTGAATGCAGGAAATAGTTTTGTTTTCATAATTCGTTATAATTTGTTTTGTATACCGTCAATAGATCAAGGCAAATTATAATGATCATTTACACAAACTGTTAGCGCATACGTAGGACCTCAAACTTAAATTAACAGCATGATTAAACATTCAATAAACTGCATATGAAGTCAATGACTTAGAAATAATTAGACATATTGATGATTATTATCAATTACTACTGAGCCTTTAATGGTACATTTTGGTCACTAACGCGGCAATAACCGAGATTATAAATTACCAGTATATGCAGTCAGTTAGTAACTAACTCTCTATCGAAAATAAATTAATTATTCAGTAATTATCCCATTATTAGTATAAATATGTCCAGACAAAATATGTATATGGGGGTTACCCTAATGTCTATGCCACCAAACAAATGAGATACGACGCTCTTGGGTACAGAATGTCTGGGTACGACTTGCCTTCGAATTGAAAGTCATGAAATGGGCTACTGAGTCCAACAACATTTATCCATAATTACAAAAATCAGATAATTCTACAAATAAATATTGATTTTCATTATAAAGCCGTGTATAATTATCATCAACTTGTTTCACTTCTATTTTCACTCCATGACTGCATGAACTTAAATCAAAATGAAGACTGATATCCTTTTGCATCTAGATGTAGAGTCTAGACTGCTGCTAACACACTGAAATTGTTTCTCCCAATGACTGGATTTCTTGACACTGAAATAGCACCAGCCATTAAGCTGACCCCCCAAAATAAGGGTCAAAATGCTGACACAAAGTCTTGACTTAATGGCCGGGACTTACGGTATCTTAAAAAAATACATACCCTAACGAAAAGGATCTTACTTTATTTGTTTTTGCATCCTTTGCTTTTCTAGGTTTGGCAGTTAATGATGGCGGTGCTATGGCAACTTCACCAAATATTACTTCATCTAAAAGGATGTAAATAGGAAATACACTACAGATTAATGCATATTAAATAGCACATATATGTAATAAAGCTGTTATTTAAAATCTGAATGAAAATATAAATTTAAAAAATACTTTATTCTTATTTACAACATAAAATGTTTTAACTGTTAACTTTTAAGCAAATAATTGGCACAAATAATAAACCAAATTTAATGTTACATTTACAATTCCATGCATTTTCTAAGAAGAAAAAGGTCTGTATTCTCTACCCTTTAAATGGTCAAAGTTTTCAAATTTTTCTTGGAGTTTTGCTTCCTTTGCCTCCTTCACTTTTTCTTTTCTCTTTAACAACTTTCTGGAAAAGATCATCAATACAAACAATACATTTATGTGCATGTAAAATAACAACAACATCTGGAAGTTGAAGTACAAGCAACTTAATGCTATTAGATGAATTAACACAATGAAGTACAATGAAGGATAACATAATCTTAACGGGGTACTGATAAACACAAGCAGTAATTTTAAAATTATAAAATGGTTTGAAAATTATTAGGAGCATCTGGGTTTAATTCCTGTTTATGACTTGCCAATTTAAAGAATAATTTCTTGTCTGAAAACGTCCTGCTCTCTCAGCAAACTTTTAAAAAAGAACATTTAAATATGCTACACCCACAATCTATTTAGATTGTAGCACCTAACAGATAAGGAAAGCAATCTAATAATAAAAGCACGAAGGGCAGTCAGTCATATCAGACTCCTTTATCTAAATATGTGTTGGGCTCATCTAAGCCTGAACTGGGTTCCCAGGAATTAGCTAACATACAAGCGAAGTGTTTTCCATAGCAAGAATAGACTGTCTTTAAATTCTCTGCAAATTTTTGTGACTTTACTACACAGGTACTCATATATATATATATATATATATATATATGCTCTTTCCCTAATTTACCACATTAAAAATGTCATCTTTGTATGTGAAGCCAACTCACATCCAACTATCTTCCCTATTAATGAATAAATATAAAAATTACTTTTTCTTTTTCATTCCTCCTTCAGACTTTTGTTGAGATTTTCTTTTCATTGGATTGTACTCTCCCAACTCTGTTTCATGAACATTAACCTAAAATTGTCAAAAATATTACAAAATTATTATCAGTGAGGTTTGTCTTCCTTTGTCTTAGATAGTAAAATGTGAAATAAAAATGTGATAAACAAATCATTATTTTACACAAAAATTGACGACACTGAAATTTTCATTCTAAAAGCATGCCAGCACAGACAAGTACACATTACTCCACCATTTATAAAATGATGTACACTATGCAAAATCAGTTTTAAAAGAATAGAAATGATTTTGTTATAGAGAGATTAATGCATGAAATTAGAATAAAAGATGAACATATAAAACAACACCAGACCATATTGTCAAGAATTAAATTACTGACCAACAAATGAATCCAGACCAGATTTGACAATATGTATTTAGTTGATTGATAGCACAGACATTGGCAATTTGAAACACTTATGCCCTCCTTTCTTGTGACATTCAAGATGGTATTTGATTATCATATAACACGTCAATCAATGATGCTGAATGTTGGTTCCTAGCCAGATAACAACTGTTAAACATAGCCGCAATCTGATCAATGACAGTTGACACAGTAATACATCAACTTAGTTGATCCAATGACAATAAATTTGTATATACTGAATACTGAAGGATTTCATGTCTTGTTTGGAAATATTTTGGTTTTCTTTCTGATAGACTTAATTTGCTATCGTAGGTACTGTACTAATATTATTCCCTCACACAGTAATAATAAACAAGATATTTATATAGCACAAAATTCAGTAAAAAATCTGATGCTGTACAAATAAGAAAAATAAAATATAATGGATAGTAAAGTAGTAAAATACAAAATAACTAGGTTTGACACATGATCAAGTTTATTGTTACAAGCATTTCTACATTGAGGGGCCCTATAGTGGCTACAAGTAAAGCTTGTTTCTCATAACATAGAATGATAAATTAGCTATATATTTAATAAAGATTACAACAAGTCACTGTTTGTGTACGACAAGCCAGTTAACTATAACAACAATGCAGTGTATGATATATACTCATGGGTAAGTCGATTTTGGGGGGAGGAAAGGGAGTTCTCAGAAGCACCTCGACTTACACGCATTTCATATTTCCTACCAGCTGAAGGAACGATATTTTGGGCCATCCTTGACACACAACATTAAAGGGTTCAACCCAATAAGAGTATGCTAATCTGCTTGATCTCTGACATAATAGTAATGGCTTCCAGGATACAACTACTATAGGGAAGGTCACATTAAACTAATTATTATTAACTGCAAATCAACAGTTAAAGATCTGTACTGGTATGTTTTTCCCATGTACTAACCACCCAGAACAGTAAATCATTTGGCACTTTATGTCTGCTAACAGGCCACACTTCTAAGATTCCGGTGATTGAAACATTATCTTTGGAAAGCATAGACCATCAGTTAAATACATGATGCTTAAATTTTCTGTTCAAGATTTGTAATAAATATATCCTATTAGAATATGAATCTTGATATTATGGGGTATGCATAAGTTGAAAAGCAGAGTTCCAAGTATTGTACGACTGACCTGTTTTTTTTATCAATTACAAACACCAAAATCAAAACGAGCAGGATACATTTAGAGAATTCATGCACATCATGTTTGAAGAATTGTGGGATGACTTTGTGCTCGCATTCCATTCTTCACTCAAAAAGCAACCTTGACTTACAACACATCAACTATGCCTAATGTGTCTGAGTCATTGTCAAATTAAGGTTTACTTTTAGATTAGAAGTAGTAAATCTAGGCATGTTTTCTGGAATTCATGACTAATCTGCAATTGTACTTTACTGGTCAGATGAGGTCTTGGTAATGCTACATCCATTCTTGGCTTCGGTTGGGTGCAGTAATGTTGTATCACTGCAACTAGTGTTTTGTCAAACTAATTTGAGTGCATGTACTAAGAGGCAAATTCCTGCCTTAAAGGGATATTCCACATTCATTTCAAATTTTCAGGACTAATACAGCCTATACTTACAAATATCATACATAATGTCAAAATGTGTAAACTATCACCCACATATTAAATAATACAGTTCAAAGTGCTGATTAATCGACCGTTAATGGCCTGTGGGCACCGCCATTTCAAAGTAAGACAGTGACCATAAGCTCCTGAATATTGAAGTCACTTCAGTGTATCCGGTTGACCTGAAGTCTGTAGAGCCCATACAAAAACATGTAAACAAGTGTGAACAAAGAATTATTCAAGAACTATACGGCATTATCTTGTTAAAATTATGTCATGAATGACATACAACAATATCAGTTTGAGCCGGAAGGAACCTGATAAGAGGAAGATGATTCAAAATGGTCAAGAGAAACTATAATCGATGTCAGTCTAGACAGTGCTGATGTGACGTCAGAGCATTTAATTTTTCTCCTTCCTGCCTTCGAATATGGCTTCCGGTGCAGCCGTAATGGCGGCCCTCCAGTGATTTGGATTATTTCCCTATATCTATGATATCAGGTATATTTCATGATTATTATGGTGGAATTTTTGGTTACTGTTCTAAGCATTACATATTTAAAAAATATTTCCTGAGGGTTGACTGTCCCTTTAAGTGTATTTAGATGTCTACCAGACAATTAATGAGAACACCCAGTCGCTGGGTAGCCATCCTATAAGTGGCGAGTTATGGTACCAACTGATAAGAATACTTCTATAATAATTCCCAGTAAGGTTTTATGTTATAAATTTGTTAGTGACTGAAAACAGCTGGAGTTTTTCAATTGTGGAACACACTCAGTAGATCTATCTATGCTAAATATATCTAAGCTAAACAGAAAACACTTTACATTGGGGATAACCATAGCTTATCAGGCACCATTTTGTGATATATTTCTCCATTAATACACAGTAACAAAAAACCTTTGTGAAAAGATTATATTCATCCTTATTTCTCATCAGATTTATAAGAATCACAGATGTCATCAAAACTTCCATATATAATGAACAGAAATCCATTAAATACCAGAGATTTCTCATCCCTGATTATACATCTGTCAGTTTGCAGATGATGATTGATGTTTTACAGCCACTTTTGTGCACATAGTAGGCTAAATGGCCAAAGGTAATGAAGTGAAGACACTGTTGAAACCCCCTTCAGATATGCCCATGTCGAGATTCGAACTCGGGTGGTTGTGATCTGTGGTCCAACGTGCTACCAGTTAGACCACAGAGGCACCAATTTGCAGATCGAATACTACTGTCCCATTGAATATGTTTAAATTGAGAGCTTTATATTCTAGGAGCATTAGAAGAAAGTGACTAAAATATACAAAAAGTATTCCTAGAAGGACATACATCATACTTGTCTTCAAATTTGGCCATGCTGATGACAGTCTCGGTTTCTTTATGAACTCGCCTCATAAACTCATTATCGGTCTCTCCCTTTTGCTGCTTGAATATTGGTACTGGCTTCAAGGGTCGAGTCATTCCTCTTTCCATCCTTGCGTGTGCTGGGTTATCCTGAACATCTGGAGAATGTACACATAGCAATTAAATGGCGGAAATGAAGTTTTGGGTCTTTAGATAGTTTGTCCGTGTATGAAACATCTACAGCAGATGTTTATTTAAACATGTAAAGTTATCCCTGGACTCTTATTTTCTGGGTTGTCCAGCCTTTTCAATAGCAGCCGACGTCCGATGCTACACATTGTCTATTTTACAGTCCCTCGTCGTCTACTTTATTGGCATAAAATTGGTTGGTTACTTTGGTTTTGACAAAAACATGGCCTTGAATGCACCAAATACTTGACTTTTCCCAACTTTTTCAGGGGAGAGCCCCTAACCCACCACTTCCAATGAAGAAGGGCCAGTACTGTGTTAGTGTGCCTACTACTGCCCCATGGCCAGCCCCCCCCCCCTTCACTTTACAGCTTTAGTGGTACAGCAGTGGGAAGCAAATAAAAAAATGATCTGCCAGACATGGGGTCAATTCAATTCCGGAATTGATGGTCAATTCCAAGAAATTCTTAATTGGAATTGAGAAATTTTGAATTCGAAGTTTCCTACAAAAAAATTAAATCCAAAAATTAATTTACCATTTTTACAATTACATGTGGTGTTACCAATACACTGGAACCATAATGATCCAGACTTCCGGTTTTGTTGTTCGGGGCGAATCCCCAGGCTGTCGCTTAATCAGCACAGACTCTATGTTTGAGTGGTTGAGAAACCTCCTCCCCCACCACTCACAGGGGAGCAGTACGGAAAGATGGAGCCGAAATACCGAGGGTGGTCACTGCCAGAGTGTTTTACGTCCTCAGGGGGTTTTTAACGTCCCCCTTTATTTTAAATAATTCAGTGGAGACAGCAGCGCCATTTAACGTGGTCAGCCACCCACGATGTAGTGAGCCGAGAAATTAATCCCTGGAAAAGTTTCGACCTCTTACGGGGTTCGAACCTGCGACCGTTGGCACCAAGTGCCGGGTGCTTAACCGCTAGGCCACCGGAGCTCACTAATGATCCAGAGCTTTGGTTCCTTATATATATATATATCAGATATGCACACCGACTGTGGCACCCCAAGTGAGCATTTAACCTATTAAAATGGTCTGGATACCATGGGCTCCGCACCCACTGTGACACCACCACATAGCATACCTGTAATCTATATAGAGATATTGCTATTTAGGAATTAATTAATTTTATCATCTCACCAGAAATGCAAATCTGGAGAAAAAGTTTGCCCCTCCTCTCCTCAAACTGTGACTACTATAGCCTGTCCCCAGACATAACTGTTTAATAACGATTTGAGAGATTTTTTAAACTTACCAATATGTCATTGGTTTAGTACCCAGCAGGGTTGTGAAAGTAAATACAGGATCTGACCCCTGCTGGGCGGAGCTAAGGAAATACATTCTTTTCAATGCTCCTACTGGACAGTGGAATATAAACACACCTTTGATGATTAGAAAATATACTCTTACATGGGGATGCACCCAAGACTATGATCCGCCACATGATATAATACCTCTTTAGCTAAAAGTGCCATTGATCCAGAACTATGGTTCCTTATATATATATATATATCAAATATGCACACTGACTGTGGCACTGCACATATGCATTTAACCAATTAAAATGGTCTAGATATCTTGGGCTCCACCCACAACATGGTGACACCACCACATAGCATGCCTGTAATCTATATAGAGATATTGCTATTTAGGAATTTACCCCCGTTCAATGTTTAGAACAGGCAAAATTAAATTAAATCCACAAATTAATTTACCATTTAATTCTTTAATTTAGAAATATTTCTTCCATGACAATCCTACTTGGAATATAAACTACTCGGAGTATGTATTCCAAGTAGGTACTGAGAGTATCTACACATGGTAAAAAAAATTAGACAAAAAAAGAGTTGGCAAAAAACAGAATTCCAAAATTGGAATTGATAAATTTGAGGTGGAATTGACCAAATGGAATTAAGTGGAATTGACCAAATGGAATTAAGTGGAATTGACCAAATGGAATTGACCGCATGCCTGTTCTCTGCTGGCTATGGAGTAACATTATAGCAGTAGAATATACATTTTATACTTACATTACAAAGTTACACATCTAATAGTTAATCAATATAATCAAGTAATTTGTATATTACCTGAAATCTTCAGGCAATGTGTGTATTACCTGAAAACCCCAGTTAAATAATTAATATGCATATCACCTGAAAAATTCCAGTAATATGCGTATTATGTGATTTTACAGGTTACCTCTAACATATGTATCTTAAAGTGGGTGGACTTTATTAGATTACATAATATATCAGAGGTACAATGAGAAACAACTAACAAAAATCCATTGCTCGAAACATTTTGATATCAACAATTTCTGTTCATAATCTATGTAAATATTGATACTCTTATATGTCAAATGAATGAATAATTATTTACAATATCCATAGACAAGGTATTTACAAGGATGACCTTTTAATCACACACATAAACCACTGGACCAAATTTGTAGCAGTAGATCTCTTACCATTGACCAAACACTTACTCATTAAACAATATAATGATTAACTAGAATATGAGAATTGAACTGAATATTTTCTTACAACAAATGTATTGGTAAATAAATACATACTAAACTTATATCAATTTAGACTTATATGTGTGTGTGAACGAGGACATAAAGGCATTATTTATCAAATAACTCTATTTGGTGATATAATCACACCAAAACAGTGAATGCCACTTTTCTTGTATTGACACCTACTCTGGTGTTTAGACAAAGAATACTGATTGGTATTTTATGGTCACTTCTGTGCACATGATAGACTAAAAGGGAACGAGCAACCTCCAAAGGTAATGAAGCAAAGCCAAAGATGAAACACCCTTCAGATATGCCCACGCCGAGATTCGAACACGGTGGATAACATATGTATATGATCTACCTTTCTTTCGTCTTTTCTTAGATTTCGTCTTCTGTACATTCTTCGCCTTTTCTTTCATTTTAATAAACTCTCTCATTCTATTCGGTACCACATCTTCATCATCTTTTTTTGGTGGCTGGTTAGCAAAAGCAGCTTTCCTAAAACGTAACCGTCAGAGATTTGAGTTTATATCCAGTTTACAGCGGCATGTTAAGGTTACAACCAGAAAATAGTCACAGCTAAATGTTACTTTTGGTTACAAACAGATATGCCATTGATTACCAAGTGATAAATTATAAATTAGTTTGGTTATCAAGTGAGCCGTTATCATTAAATTTCCTGTAATAAGAATAAACATATCAAACATCATGATATTACTTTCCTTCTAAGTACCATTATCTTCTTTGAAGATGGTGACATATTAGGATATAATATGATATTTACATAATATAAATATGTAGTTTTTTTACTTCAAATATGCACATAAATATATGTGCCAAATAAATGAAATGGTTGAATGTATTGGTTCCACTTAGTTTGTAGAGTTCTTAGCACTGATTATTATTATAAAAATCTACAAAAAATGGACACATACAGAATCTTGCAATTCACCTTTATATGATTTTTAGGGTTATGAAATATATAGAGTTATGTTTGTAACAGGGTTGTCAAGTTTATGACACAATGTAAAAAACATGGATTAATCCAGGGTTTATGATGTCATAAACAGGTTTATGACATGATAGCATCATAAACTGTCAAAAGCATATATTTTTTAATATAAATATTGGCATAGCCAACAAATTTGTGACATATTTTCCAAGATATACCTGAAAAGTAGTTTTTAGAATGGCTTAAATTATTAATATGTTAATATTGTAATATTAAAGGTAAAATTATTATACAACAAGTTAGGGCATGATTATTAGACTATGGTAATCATACACTGGTATTGTTTGTAGCCAAAATCAATTGACTTGATTAGTCTGTCATCTATTTCTAAAGTTAAGGGGGCAGCATTAATTTAATAGAACTATTCATTAATTGGATGACAAGCAAGACACTGCCCTCTTGGGTTGGTGCTGGTGTTTATCTGTGCCTGACAATGCATTGACTTCCCTTAATGATCCTCCATGTGGCAAGAGTGAAAGATATCTGCTACCAAACATGGGGTCAATTCAATTCTGAAATTGCTTTTTTAATGGAATTGATCAATTTGGAATTGAAGTTTGCTACAAAGAATTAAATCCACAAACTAATTTACCATCTAATTTTTTTCATTAAGAAATATTCCTTCCATGACAATCCTACTTGGAATATATACTACTCGGACTAGGTATTCCAAGTAGGAACTCGGAGTACCTACTCATGGTAAAAAGTAGTAAGTCTAAAAATGGAATTGATAGAATTGGAATTAATAAATTTGATGTGGAATTGACCAAATGGAATTGACTCTCTGTCTGCTACTCTGATTCCATTAATCCATCTTATAGCTTTGTTGTGGTGTCTGGGAAGGCAAAGGCTGATTATGGGGCTGTCTTCAGGACAGTGTTGTAGCAACTGTCCACTGTACCGGCTGTAGAGAGTATCACAGCAGATTTTGAGGATGCAACCTGGCAGCAACTGCGCCAGGTAAAACCAGACATACGTGCAACTGAGGGGTTGTGTTTTATCATTTTATGCACTGTGTGGCAAACTTGGCATGCAGAGGCATACAATCGGAAAACCAGCTCCTATGACTTCTGCCATAGACTCACAGTCATACCGTTTCTCCCAGCAGCCTACATTCCATCCCTATTTGCAACAATTGAGGGTACCGATCTATCAGAGCCACTCAGCTACTGATATATTTCAGTTATATCTCGGTTAAGGAGTTGTTGAAATGGTGTGCACATATGAATGAACCCTCTGTGTCTGTGAATGAATTAATACTTTTGAATATATGTTTTTCTTTTAAATTATTTAATTTAGTTTAATTTTTAAAGTGCTGCCGTCTGATGATTAGATCTAGTAAACAGTAAGAAATTAAGTAGTGGGCCCAACAAAATACCTGGGTCTACAATGGCACAAAGCAACATCTCAGGTTATTATATGGATTTATCATTCTCATTGGCATTAGAAATGAAAGTACCCAGGCCTCTACTTGAGAGTAGGCAGGTGAACTGATCGGCCGTCCGACTTCTTACAAATGACGAACTATAGACTATGGGGAGGTTCAACCACCTAAACGTCAATGGTTTGATCTTAGTATATGCAATACAGCCATCAGAAAGAAGTACCTTTCTACGGGTCCCTTAAAGTTTAATGTTCCTAATAATTGTTTTTCGGTGGTGTATTGTTTTATTGTTGCAAATTGTTTCAAAGTAAACACAAAACAATTATTCAGTTATATATTATGTTCCAGCTTAAAACTATTAAGGGTAATAAATAACGAATAGGGTTTTAATGTTGTGGTCGATTCTCCCCGCCTGGTGACTGGTCGAACCACCCCACTTCTCCCCTAAGTATAGTCTAGCCTATAGATCCACTGTAGTACTGGTAATACTAATACTTAATAGTATAGTCTATAGAGGTCTACTAGATCTACTATCTAGTAGTAGTATTTATGATGGCGAAATTCTGAGGGGACGATGTGTCCAGTTCCCTACAATATTTTAAATAGCTACCTATCAGCCGATCTGGGTCCAACGTAGAACGGATCAACTGCTTTCAGTTTCTTATGTTTTCTAGAACGTTGTGGTTTTGCCAACTTTCCCATCTTCGTCAGGTGCTGCTGCACGGCAACAGGGTACTTTTAAATTGCACGTGTTTCAAGTTTGAAATGTTGTTTGCTAACAGATAGGGAATTCCCTACTTCCGTTTCCGGTTTGGAGGACTTCCCTTCTGTCATTGGCTAAATGTTTACAAACTAACAAAGTATGGCGCTTTGTTGTACGAAGTTAATAACTGAAAAATTTGGATACTGCGTACGTTATTCGGTATTATAAGTGATAATCATATGTGTGCCAATTAGCGATATACTCTCGATTTTGTACTAAAATGTCATTTTAACATGTTATGTGTGTGCAGATTTCGTGAATGATTGAATATACGCATTCAATAAATGAATAATTCAGTATCTGAGTATGCCTGGATTATAGTATAGACTAGAGTAGACTCTCCCTCGAGGCTAGAGGCGACATAATAATTTATTATCAAGATTGCTTCATAATCATGTGTGATCATGATAGTGAAATATTCCATGAGATACACAAGTGGTTTGTCCGTTCTAATTTCTATGTTACCTTTTGCTATTTATATGAATTTCTGTAAATGTGTTATCATATTTTTCTAGCTGAGGGTAAAATTCAAGTGAGTTTTAATTATATTTCACAAACAGCTGTTTGTGGCTTTTGTATTTTTATTGTTATACAGCTGTCATATCTAGCTATGAATTGACTTGATTCAGTATCTTTGCATACATACTTAGAATTTAAATAAACTTTCTTTGCATAGTTTATTGATTTGAGGGTATTGTAAGTGTACAATGTTTCATATATTCCAGATGATGTGTGCAGCTTGGACCAGATTGCATGACTTGAGTGGTGTGTATGAGAATAACATGAGCAGGAAATACTTTCTCTACAGAAACTTCTCTGAGTTTGTCCCTCCTATACATACTCAAAATGACATTGATAATACAGATGTTCAACATACAGATGATACAGACAATGAATTGGATAGGCCCATGTATGGTGCAAGTACAGAAACATCAGCTGAAATCTGTAATATGATGGACGTTGCCTCCTTACCACAGAAAGGCCCCCCCACAACTACCAACTAGCTGTTGTATGTCAGGTTGTGCAAATTGTGTCTGGATTGAATATGTGGAAGAGTTGGCAAGATATTATAAGGATGGTGGTGACAAGGCTAAAGAGGCCATTCGAAGAATACCAGATCATAATCTTAGGACTTTCCTTGAAATAGAACTAAGATTTAAGTAGCAGTGTTGTTCTGAAACTTTTATTGCTGTGATTCGCCTTTTGGCACCAATTTTTTTCCCTCTTAGGCAGGTATAAGCTGATTATTACAATTTATAATTTACAATACAATATGTGTGTATGTTTCTTTTATTGGTTATATAATCATGTTTTGATATCTATCCTTATTCTTTAGTACAATTTTTACTGGGAAATTACATTATCTTATATATATATATATATATATATGTATGTATAATTTAAAATTATTGTGATAATTTAACGTGTAATAACCAAGTAATTTGCTCCAAGATACTTCACAGTGAAAGAGCACAGAAGTATGTTTTTAACAGGAATTCATCGATATATAATAATCTACACAGGAGTTTTCCGAATTGTTTTGAATTTTTTTATGGTCAGAAAACAATAAATTTATTGCATCCTTTGTGTTGCTTATTTTTATGACAAAAAACTGTTTATCATATGAAACCATAGACATTTGGGTTTACAGTAACCTTGAAACCCCCTTTTTATATCAAAACCACTTTAGTGTTATTGGACAAAATGCATTTACCAGTACTTATGTTGTTAGGAGTTTCACTTTTATTAGATTTCTTGAAAATAAAATCAAAACTACCTGCATAATATTTTCAATGATCATAAGCAGCTTGTCCAATGGTAAAAAGACTTTTAGAACTGTTTTACAGAAACTAAGGCTTCTGCATGGTTTAACAGTTAAGTACATAGCAACTGTTGGCAATGAGTATCAGGTTGATCCAGTAAAATGATAAAACCATTTATCAAAAGCATACTTAGATGACCCTGTTAAATTGGGCAACTGAATTTGAAAGATGGGCTTTTAATCTAGGATGCAAATCAATCTTATGATGATCATCATCATTATCATCCTGAGGGAATTTAATAACTTTCATTCTTTCTTTCTTTTCGCTTTTGTGTGATGATCGAGTTGCGATATTCCAATGATGAAGTTAAATAAACCACTCCCTCACCAACCTTCAAACCCGGTTATATTATACTCTTATTGTCGACATGTACCACTTTTATTGTTTCTAAGTCTCGTTATGTTTATGTGTATGTACCATTTTATGTATGAATAAATTATATACTATTATGATATTAGCAAAACGTTATGTCATTTAATACAACATTAAAATAACACGTGTATATAGATCACTGTTAACAGTATTGGTGATGGACGCTGAAGATTTCAAACTTCCGACAAAATATTCAGAAATACATTTATCCACGCCATTTTATTCTATATGGAGCCCCTCGATCACAGAATGAAACACAGCATTGGAACCATGAGGTATCGGAATAGCCTTAATTAAGTATATAACAATTCACGTATCATCACCGGTTAGATTCAGGATTAAATCGTGATTATTGATACAACAAATAACTTAATTTGGTTATTATTCCAATAATGTACATTGCGTACAAGCGAGCGTGTGTGGCACCAGTTGAAAACAGACTTGAAACGGGTTAAAAATGGGATCTGCACAATGGTCAGTATTTACTGTATGGATGCCTTCCAATTATTGGTCTGACACTTGGAGAATTTGTATTTAAATCTTCAATTTGAGACTCTACATACCCTTCTACCACCTCCTCACGGGAGAGAAAACATATACTGTCTGGGAATTGTACACATATCTGGATATCAGAGTATATGCATACATGTTAAGACTTTCGCATTTCATCAAATCTCCCGCGCGAGAGAACAGATCTCCCGCATTTTAAAGGAAAGCGCTCTTTTTATAAATAATCTCTATGTAACATCGATTTTATATAAACGGTTTGTGTTCAGTGATAATAAAATGTGGTATTCAGTCATGAAAAAAAAAAAAAGGGATGATTTTGTTTTAACCTTAAAAACCAAAAAAAAACCGGGGGTTTATGTATAAATCCCCAAGTGAAAACCGGGTTCCTATTTACGATAGCAAAAACCCTGGATTTTGCTCATCACATTCTTTTTTCTGATTTACGGAAAAAATCCCATATTCCTGAGACTCTCCGATTACGTATAAATCTCCGAAACTTAACATGTATGTATATGGACCACAGAGTACATGTTTCTCTTACAGTTGACATTTCAAATAAGTGGTCAGATCTGTGGAGATTTCTACTAGATCATATGTAATAAGCTATACGATGATCATCTGTATTCCTGATGGTTCTTTGCTCCTTGAGTGTCTCACAGCCGTTTATAATGGCTGCTTCCCGAATTAATTAATTAATTAGTGAGTGAGTAATTAATTTCAGAGTGAGTGAGTGAATAATTAATATGGTTAGCCTTGGCAATAGTCACACCTGGAACAACTCCCTTGGGTAAACATCCAACGAACACGGGTTGGTGTCGGACTCGAACTCACAACATAGAAGTTTGCAGCACAGTGCTCTAACCTCTCAACTATCGGAGCACCCTATATCTTGTGCTCAGGCCGATAATACACTCCAGTGAGGATTAAATGTCACCTGAACAGTTATGTCCACGTCTTCATAGCTTATTGTTGGATTCCCCATTTCGTCTCACACCAAACTCTCAACAACAATAACCATATATGATGTAATATATCCCGACTGCAATGAGGGCCTTGTGACTGTTATCAACCCTAATATGTTTACTGAGACAGTATGATGTGTTTACCCGCCACAAGAATATCTTATTATATTTGTATATAATTTTTTATGTATTGAACGTATTATGCTTGTTGTTGAATAACATATCGTATAGTGTCGTAAGCTACTTTCCTGGACTACGAAGAGCCGATCAATTCTTATCCCATTAATATTATAAGTCTGCATGGTCTAACGTTTACGTCAACTCGCATTATAAGTACACAACTAGACTAGGAAAGGGTTTTCCAGGCTAAAAATAGCCGCCTATCAAATGACAGAAGCCACTAGCGTTCACTTGGATCTATTTACAACGGAAGTGGTGAATCCCGGTCGATCTCCCCAAGAACGACTCAATCTTATGTTAATGGTACTATTTGAATCAGTGGATGGATATTATCATATAGCAACGCTGTAACAATTTTAAGTTGGTTTGTGACTTTGGCGTTGAGGGACAGCTGACATAGTTTTCTGCTCGTAGAAAGTTTAATATAAAAGTATGCTGGTAATATGTGACACAGTCCAGATGTTCCTTTTCGGACACCGGCCCACAAAGTGCAATAAGTTTAATTATTATCAACCGTCATTTACGAATAGGAATTGATATATATGATTTGTTGCCGACACTGGAAAAAACCTAATACAAATAATGTTACTAAAATAGCCGGAACAGTTTTATCTGGCATCAACATTCGTCGTCCACAAAACATATATGAATCTGTGATCATCCATCTTGTGAGTCATATTTGTTAATTAAAGTTCATTATTAAATGATACTTCACATATGCCATTGGTTGTAGATAGTGTGTGCGTGTGTCCTATCAGCACAGACATATTGAAAACCTTCTCTAAGTTTGATCTGTTTGTCTTTTGTTTGTGTTTGTTAACATCTCTACCGACTATGGTGGGATGCGGCATCATATAATGTCACTAACATTTTCAGAACTCGGCCATGTTGAGAATAGATCTTGGGTAAAATTTAGGCTGTAAATCGTCTCCATTGAGTATATACCAAATATCCATGTACGTAAATGTTTCTGGTGAAGTAGATGAGTTCCGGTGGTCTTGCGATTATAAGCACGTTCCGCTTTGTGATAAAAGATGGATTTGCTCTAACAGCCAAGGATCACAGGTTCGATCTCGGCAAAAGGTCGAAACTTAACTGAGATTAATTTCTCGGCTCACAACATCTTGGGTGATTGACCACATTTAATAGCACTGCGGCATCCACTGAATACAGTAAAAATTTGGGGTCGTAAAAGATCCCCTGAGGACGTAATATACTCTGACAGTTCCTGTACTCCTCCGCCGTCCTTGTACTGGCACTCTGGCGTGCTATCCCTGTTTCATGATCTAATATCATGAAATGAAATCAATCAATATCTAATATTCAGATATATATTTGATAGGTTTTGTACATGTGATGTTAAAATACTATTTTGTCAAACAGTGCCGAAATATGATGAATTTAAAAAGTCAAAAGTCCATTTATTTCGCATATCAAATGTTAATGTATCATATTAAGCTATTGCAGACGATATAGTAATTACTTTGTAATGGTTCATATGTATTATATTCTGTATGTGATCAGTATTTCTTTTGTTGTTTTCGTTATGATTAATATCTTTGATAATCAATTAAGGACATTTATAATGATTCCTTCTATCGGAAAAGACATGGGTAGAGCGTGAGACTATTTACCTAGGACTATGGTCATTCCGTGCGGGAGGTCGCATGTTTACGTCTCGGTCGTGGCACTATAGTAGGGAGGAATTTTTCACCCAGCCAGGCAACTGGCTAGGTTTTCTCGGCTGAACATGCCATATATTCTAAATCTAATTAGAATTAATATCCGTGGGGAAGCTATAAATTACAGACCATATGCGTCTCCCTCATTTGAGGTTGCCGGCCATGTAAATATAAACTGCCATTTCGGCCATTATTATTATTAAAAGTGGGTGGATCAAACAACTAGACGGGATGAGGAGGGGCTGTACCATAAACATGTTAATAAACGATCATATATTGAATAAATACGATACACTTTTTTGCACATATCTTGATTTATTTCCTTTCAATCTTGCATACTTTGTCCTGGAAAATGGTAATTTTACCTGCAATTAAATTAATATTTCCTTGGCTGTGGGAACCATGATATATCTTCATCAGAAGACGGAATTTAAAGGACACTCCTATAACTATGCCAGTCCACATTCCGAGTTTCTACAACCCGTGTGGGCATAGACAGCACAAACCGATATTTAGGTACAACGTACCCACATACGAAAACATATCAATAGAGTTATTTAAAAGGTTGACTTAAATTAGTTTTATTAATTATAAAGCGCAAAAGGTAATATCTCACAGGATTTTCTTTTGCATAATTTAATTAATTTATCATATCGTAAGTGTGGCTAACAGATTCCAAGTTATAGTTTTCACTGTGAATTGGTCGCCTCTAATTAAGCATCGTACACTCCCAGGTCTATATGTGGCAATATGATAGTAATGATCGACTAATACTATAATAGGTAGACTGGAAACTACACAAACAGAGATCGATGTCAAAACCTGCAAGTGGTATAAATAAAGATATGTGGGTGTATACATATACATCCGCCTCACTCACTCACTCACTCACTCACTCACTCACTCACTCACTCACTCACTCACTCACTCACTCACTCACTCACTCACTCACTCACTCACTCACTCACTCACTCACTCACCCATCACCCATTCACCCTTTAACTCATTCTCACTCATTGACTTCCTCACTCATTCACACCATAATGTTATGTTCTATACCCCAAATGTGATTCATCCAATTTTGTATACTACACAGAATTGCATAAATCAAGCTGAAGAGTCCTTTATTCATCTAAGTTTTACCCCCCCCCAACATTTCCACATATGATTGATTTATTTTAATTAATTTTAACGATGACGTAATATTAAGCATAAAGGTTACTGAAATCAAATCTACGTTTGTATTATTGGTAGTTAGGTAATTGTAAAAAGAAGTAATAACTCAAATATATTATATTAATCAATAACTGTATCTTATCTCCTCTCGTATTTATCGAGAATCTGGAGGAATGTTAAAAACATGTAGCGTCAATTAAATGATGCAGTTGTACGAATTGGTGCAATCTCCCTTAAGGGAAGGCTCTTCGTACTGAAACAGAGATGGCACTTTAAGTAATGTTCTGCTCTTGCGACTTGTGAGGACTAATTTCAGTGGCCCATTAACGTAAGTGGGTTGTTAGGACAAGTGGTTGGTGGAACAGGTTTTAACGTAGCAAACAACGACGAATAGTTAATGGCCTGTATAGAACGGTCTATTAACAAATATAACTCAATAATCGACGAGAAGCCTGAATTATGTCCGATTCGCTCGTTTACATAGGAAAGAGTCCATCAGCTATATGTTTATATATTCCCAGTGATGTGAGATTATATATAAAACTGACTGATTGACTCGCACACTCGCTAGATCACTCATTGGCTCACTCATTGATGCAGTTTTTTTCTCTCTCTCTCTCTCTCTGTATATATATATATATATATATATATATAGAGAGAGAGAGAGAGAGAGAGACTGGTGATGATAAATGCCTCACAACAACAGTCATATCTTAATTAGCTTATTTTAGACCAACATCTCTCACAACACAGAACTGTGGGCCACTATGTACAACGTGTATAACAAGTTCGGCTAACGCAGGCCTCACGCGTACAGCTAACGACTTGTATAGTACCAGAGTTCCCCGTTTTGTGTGCTCTATGAGCCAGCGGACTCCCTGCAATAGCTGAGTATCCGGCAGTCACAGACGTAATCTTCTAGCCAATGTCATTTTTTCGGTTAAAATTTGGAGTTCCTCGTAGAATTGAAAAATAGGTGCTTATGGTTGTACACAGACCATGTCGGATGTTAATAGGACAGCTGTACAACAAATACTACAACCAGTTAGGTTAGTGTATCTCAAAGTTGAAGTTGTACAACTGTAGTGTTTTTGGCAAAACGTAAACAAGGTATATCATGTAATATGGACTATTTCGTCAATATTAAATTATTGTTTAGAAGATGCCAAATGCAGGCAGGCTACAGATAGATCTGTTCCACTAGTATAATGTGGACGGGGATATACAATTAGGAATGGATCTATTATTCAGTTGATACAATAACTTTACATCTCATATACCAAGTCATATACACTGTTGTCGGATATGTTTTCTTCTAAGGCAGTGTGTTGTAGATAACAAGAACATTTTTGTTTTATAGTCTATACCGATGTTGTCAGATGTGTCTGTTGTCTGCACAGGAACATCTCTCTTCCATTCTGAGACACACCCGTTTGCCAACAACTGTCCATGTAGAACTGTTCATTGAAGCCATATTAGAGGTACAAAGGTGAGGATTGCGTAAATGATACATTTATTGTCATATTGTGTTATCACAATGACTGATGATGTTCCTGTGATATATAACCGTAATTTATCAGTTGCAGTACTCTACAGTATGTCATGATGAATGATAAAATCTGTAATTAATTACTCCATGCAGGTAGATCGCTTTTCGTCATTTCGATCTACAATTAAATATTTACATTGAAATGCATTTTAAGGCATTATCAGATTATGTGCTGTTCACGTAAAAAAACGCGATACCTCGATCACGGCTTTGGAATCAAATGACATAAGGGGGCGTGTGACTGTTTACCTCTATTAAATATATGACATGCCAAAGCTTTCCAATCATGACATGCTGATTTAATTTCCATATATATTGTTTATATGGAAAACTTGTTTATTTCCCATATGTTGATACTGGTTAATGTCGGTAACATCTCTTAATATGAGTCTTGTTATAGAATTTAATTTAAATATAATATTTGATCACTCCAAAAGTATAATTATAGGGTGTTCCAATAGTGAAGTGGTTATGACACTGCACTTTAAACATCCAGGTTGTGGGTTCAAATCTGGTTTAAACTATGTTTCTCTAAGGAGTTGGAATCTTCATCTGAGCATATCTGAAGGGTGTTTCATCTTTGACTTTGCTTCATTACCTTTGAAGGTCGCTCAGCCCATTTATCCTACCATGTGCACAAAAGTGGCCATAAAACATCAATCTAAGGAGTTGCCTCCTGGCCATATATATCCAAGGTGTGACCAGGCCAGAGTATAAATGAATCAACTAAACTCAACCCTAAAGTATAATTCGTAGAGTAGTTAAGTACAGTTCACTGTGTACAGTTTACCAGGTTGCGGTATTAAATCTTTGTGGGACTTTCATTTGTGGGGATGTTTCATCTTTCCATAAAGTTATTTCACTCCCATTGGCAGTAACCACTAAACCATTTGTCTCCAATATAACCAGAAACTTGGCTAAACAAACAAAAAAACAGCCAATGAAAGGGATTATTTACATTGCCTTTTCTTTTTACTAAAAGCGATAGTTTGAAACATGTACTCTCTTCAATATTTTCAAGGTTTAAATGTTCGAATGATCTGGATTTTGTTTCTCCACAGGATTGGATGTCTCTACGGGCCAGCCATTGCCGGACTATTGACGGTATGGCCAGAGGAGTCCTTAAAGATGTCTAAATTGTTCCCAGAAAAGAAAATAGACAGTCTTCTACAAGCAACAGATGACAACAATTGTACCGTGCTGGATATGATCTTGGATGGTCTTCTGAATCTGAAATCCAACTGCAGACTTGTTCATCTTGATCTCTCCTGTGTTCCACCATCTAGTAGGGAACTCCTGAACCTTTACTTTATCTATTTAAAGTTGTCTTTTCAGAGAGATAATTTCATCCATTTGGATGAACATGTCCGGTGCTTGATGAACACTGATTTTACATTCCAGATATATTTCATCTTCCTGTGCTCTTTCTTCCGGAGACAGATACACTGTGGGATGAGATAACAGATACAGTTCTGGAACAGGGGAGTAGGTAATCAGAACACTGAGTGATTTAGCATTTATTGAGCATGTTCTGAGTGTGTGTTCAAATGATTTCCCTTAAATATATATTAAAAAACAGTGCAAGTTTCTAAGCATAATATAAAAATTTGACAACAATAGTTCAAAGTTCCAGTTTTAGGTGAATAGTTTATACATTAAAAGCTTACCTTAATGCAGAGTTGGATGTGCTGACGTTTCATTGCATTGATGTCAATTAGACATCTTGATGTTATGAACTAACAGAGATCATGGTTTTTAGCTTGAATTGTCAGTTCTGATTTAAATTGTTCAAACAATGATTGTCTCATTGTTGGCAATTTTAAGATTCATCAGAGGGAGTATTAATTGCATTTCTAGTATATCGTGTTAGATAATGAGGTTTATTACACAAATGGTTCAAATGGTTTACTGCTCTTGATTCATCTGTATTAACACCATCCCATTGTGTGCTACATATCAAGGGATCTATTAGGCAAAATCTGTATACATTAATGAGGCAAACAAATATAACGATATCGCAATCAATGTTTTATTATTATAACCCATCCCAATATCTTGCACTATCTGGTAGCTTGTTGGCCCACAGATAACTACCACCCGTGTTCAAATCTTGGCGTTGGCATATTTGAAGGTTGTCTCATCTTTGACTTTGCTTCATTACCTTCGGAGGTTGCTCGGCCCATTTAGCTTACCATGTGCACAAAAGTGGCCGTAAAACATTAATAATCCTCATCATCTTGCACTATCTTGTCAGGTTTTTAATCATTCCCTAGCAAACTGATCAGTCGTACTGATCATATTTTTCATCTCATGCAATTTTAACACAACAAACTTGTATACTGTATTTATTTGGTAATAATTAAGATATCACAGAATTATTTTAATTGATGATATGATTTTGTCATTAATAAAGGTATTATTGCCTGCATTTGATATAGAGTTAATTTCGAGAAAGTATTTCTACTTCACTGATCAAATGAAGTATTTGTTTTTGTCAGAATCATTTGTTGACGATGGCGATGATACTATGGAATCAGTGTTGTCATGGAAACTGACAGAAATAAGTCAAGCTAACGCAGGTGTTTCTTCTGCCTACAGCGGTCCAGGTAATGTTGTTGTTAATGGAAGTAGTAAATAAATATCATGGGTTCGAAACCATTTTTAAAGCATAAAATTTGTCGACTTTACTGCTTCTTTTAGTTATTAGTTTGTTTGATGTATTGATGGTTGTGTATGATTTGTGCGTTTCAGAAACTGTACAGATTTGTTTGGAGAGTACTGTATCACTAACGGAATGGGTAGCAATGATTGATGACATCATTGGCTTGTGCACCCAGGATCTGTCACCATTTCGATACGGTTTTACGAAGCTGTCTGTCGATAATTTTTACATTGTTGACAGCAAACTGTTAAAGTGGCTTCTGTCAGTCATAAATATAGAGGTAAAGCAAAGTCATTGAGATTAATCTGGCATAATTATAAATATCATCTGAGCATATGACAAAGCTGATTTCGCGAGTTAATAAGACAATATAATGCTAAACTAGACCAACAATATCAGAGATATGTATTCTTCCAACTTGATTAATACTGTTAACGAGAGGTACCATATGTGATAATGATATAGTTGAAGTGTTTTGTGTGGAATCAGGTTTTATTAAATATTAACTATTGCACAGCATAAGATGTTTGTTAGATTTGTATACATATACCAGTTTGTTATTTTCTATGCTTGACATGCTGATCATTGTTTTACAGTATTAAAATTTTCATAATTATGACCAGACTTGCAGATTTTTTTTCCTTGTAAACACAAACTCGAGCATCATGTTATTATGCCAGTAACAGAGTTGGTGAAATTCTAAAGGTCTGTAAAAGTTATCACTTCATGAAATTTGAATTGAAGCTCTTTGGTTCTTCCATATGACCTACATAGTTGATATATATTGGCTAATAACAGAGCATTTTTGGTCATGTACTAGGAAAAGCTTTCACAGGATCTAAGAGACGGGTTAATATTTAGATTTACACCAATCTATTTGAGTGATCTGGTTAAAAAATCCATACCAGTAAGATTACTAGATCCGAGTTCTGCTTGCTTTGAGAGTGCTAAATGCCAATATATGGCAAACAAAATGTTCTGAACACAAGCTCTGAGGCTGTGGAATAAGTTATCTAATCATATTACACTTGCAGCAAACCAATATGTGCCCCATAAACCTCCTTATATGAGTTAGCCTTTTTATAATATTTTATGAATGGTGCTATTTACATCACCAGAAAGTGTTTTAATTCAGTTTTCAGTACAAAGCACATTAGAGTAACCCATTTTAAATAAGGTACTATAAAAATATTATTATTATATAACTGGTTCATCTGTATAGAATAGTTTCTAGCTAAGTGTGCAATATTTTATTTTCCAGATCCTAGAGCGGTTGTTTATATATGGCAAAAGCAGGAGCATACGTCTTGTGATGTGGGAACTACACCAAGACTTGTTGAGGATACCCAATCTGTTGGTATTTGGCTTGGGTACAACTGGTCCAAAATTACACCTCCAGCTAATTAGTCCAAAAGAGCCCACAGATGCTGATTGCATTCAGCCAACGGAACATGTTCTGGAGCAGTGGAGTCATCTCAGGAATCTTCAGCTCACTGGATTGCTATTGACGAAGAAGATCAACATATGGCTCACTTCGCTGCACAACCCCTTACATACGTTAAGTCTTTATGCTTGTAAACTGGACAGACAAGACCTGGAGTATCTATCACAAAGTCATCATCTGCATAGCTTGTTACACCTTAACTTGGAGAAGAATGACTTGCGTGACTGCGGGGAAGAGATCTGTCAGGTCATCCGAGCGGCTCCACAACTTGAACTGTTGAACTTGCGTGAGACCAAACTAAAACTGCATGAAAAGTTATCAGTAATTACGGCACTGCACGAGTCAGAGAAGCTACACACATTGGCCATGTATGAGCAAGAAGACATGTCATCAACCAGTGGCTATGAGTCTATGGTAGAGTTAGCCTGTGGCATTCGTAGTTTAAAAAAATTATACATTTTTCCATTCATGTATCAGCCATTTGAAATTTTCTATCGCGAGGGTGTAGAGCGTGCTTCAGAAATGATACTCTGTTTGAATGAACGCAAAGATATTGAACTGTATTACTGAATGAATGATGGTGATCAGCCAACATCATTTGCAACATTTATTATTTTGTAAAACTAGTACCTAGAGTCAGTTCTGTGGGCCAACTCCCACAAACACAGATATTAATCTGTTAAAACCATGACCTGCAAGTCTGTGGTGTAGTACTCTAACCACTCTGCTAGAAGTTCGTTTGATTGTTCAGCACAAACAATGGTCAATACATCACTGTTAATGTTGACCAGATAATCTTTCAAATATTCAAGTAGTCTTTTTTTGCTAATTTATTGGCTATTTAAAAGAAAACTTCTATTTTGATGTTTAAAATTATTAATACTTGGAATGATTTTAATAATTTTTACATCAAAGTATATCCGTGGAACTGTTCAAAAAAACTTCGGCCTAAATTGGGTCACATTTTCTTGTATTCTGAATATAAGACTCATTTTTCTGTGTAATGGTAACTTTTTAAAGCCATATATCTTGGATCTTAATCAGGTAATTGAATTTGCTGATCCTGTCTTGATTGCTTTTAGTAATCTGTGCCTAGTTAAGTCTTGGAATTCCTCTGGCGCCTCCACGGCCTAACTGGTAGCGTGGTTGGCCACATATTTATAGTGCCTGGATTCAAACTCCAGCCGGGCTATGTCAGAAGGGTGTTTCTAACTGGTAGCACATTGGACCACAGATCACAACCACGAGTTTGAATCTCGGTGTGGGCATATCTGAAGGGTGTTTCATCTTTGACTTGGCTTCATTACTTTTGGAAGTCACTTGCGCCATTTAGCCTACCACGTGCACAAAAGTGGCCGTAAAACAGCAACATTTACATTTTCTTATAATTCCTCCAGGGATGGTTGGGTTCGGATCATAGCGTTTATTAATTAAATAGATATGTTCTGTCTGAAATGAATTATCGAGATAAGGTCATGGTGTGGTCTTCTATTTTGCATGACACTTGTTAACATTTCTAGTATTTATTATGCTTTCTAAAATTCCCTTTTTTTAATAAATAAATTAAAGGATATAGAAATAATAAAAAGATAATTAAAATGTCCGAAAGTGTTGATTTTATTACCATAAGAGTATTATAGAGGACAGGTTTCTTTTTTTAATAATGTTTTCAGTATTTTGTGTTTT
Source organism: Paralvinella palmiformis (assembly GCA_025642065.1). NCBI lineage: Eukaryota > Metazoa > Annelida > Polychaeta > Terebellida > Alvinellidae > Paralvinella > Paralvinella palmiformis. The sequence continues at coordinate 65,688 of JAODUP010000891.1, read as the reverse complement.
GTTTCTCATCTTGCGTAACATCATATTCCTATTATTATGTTTATGTTTTTCAGTGCAAGATCGGTTTAGATTTGTTCGCTGTGTACATAAATACCATTTGTTATTAATTTTATTATTTGAATTGTTGTTTTAAATAAAACACAAGCTGGTATTACGTCATTGTTGAACGTATTAAATTACAGAAAAGCTAACCATTGCAAATCAGTTAAGAGCTGGCAGAGGCAGCTATCAGAGTTGATAAATCACATTATAGGTTTACCCCAGCAAATCAGCACAATGTCAATTTAGGCATAGGACTCATTGTTCGTGATCATAGTGTACAGCAGGATTCTCAATTATGGAACAAAGGCACAACAAGTTTGTCACCCAAGTAAGATTTTCTCCACCAAACATGCCATTTGTTCCTCATTCTAAATGATGAATTTAGATTTTTTAAACCATGTTTAAGTAATAAAATAACAGTGTCAGCATCATCCTTACTAAGGTAGCAAACTAAGTTAATAACTTCCATTCAGGATATTATTGTTATAAATATAATACAATGTTTTTCTGGCTGAAGTGGAAAATCCTATTGCTGTTTGACTCCTGTGTGTGCATAGAGCTCATGGCCTATTGATTAGAAATGGATGACTCGGAGAGACTTCTGCCTTTTATAATTTCACACTTTCTGTGCAAGTCTCAGAAAGGAATCAAACCTTTACAGTCTTAACAGAATCTGCTCTTACTGAAATATAATCAGTTACACATAGAAACATCCAGCACCCTAAAAAAATTCTTAACTAATATAAAGGTTCTCTAATTAATTTTGAATTTATTTTAATCATAATTTGCACACTTCATTAATATAAATTATTATTATTAATGAATATCATGCCATAAAATTATTGCATTTTGTATGAAAATACAAGCCACAGAATTAGACAATCAGGTTTCAGATAAAAAGTTATGGTTGTTAGATCAAACTGTCATTGTTGTTACACCAAAGAAATGAACAGAGCTTCGTATGGCTTAGAAACAAAATCAGTCCAATGATCTAGTGTATGTTATATGAATTGATTAGATTTTAATTTAAAGAATTCTATTATTTGTAGATTGGAAATTATGCTACATTATTTGAAACATATATATATATATATATATATATATATATATCAAATAACCTAAACTTAATATTCCTAAGGTTAAAATTCTAATTTTGTTAAATTTTAGTTCATCCATCAGAAAATATTATGGTGATTTTAAACCCAATCATTCATATAGCCAGAAGTTTAATTATTTAACAGGTTCACAAAAGAGTGTATATGATATTAGTAAATTGTTCTTGTTATTTCAATTAATTACGCTTTAAATCAATACTACTTCCAGACAAAAAAGTCACTGATACTCAGTAGGTGCAAAACTTGTCACACAAAATGTAAATAATAGAATTTTTTTTTTGCATTTGACATTTTAAATACAGCATAATTCAATAAAATTAAAAATTATATTTACTGATATAAATAATATTACTTTAAATAAAGATACAGATTTGTAAAACATGAAGGCAATCACTGAGACATTTGTAAACAATTTATAGGTTGGCCTAGTTATTTACTACAAGGCCTAATACTGGAACACACACACACACACTTTCTCTGTATACAATCAGCATTTAGGCATTCTCTATACAGGATCAAATGAACACAAGAGCAACATGAAAGATGTTATACAGTAATACAAAGTACACTATAACATAAACATCAGGTAGATTCTCCTGTCTCTTTCTCCACCTGTTTACTAATGGAAGACGAACAGCGATCTTCTATTTCTTAAAGCATAAATATATTATGAGATATGATAACAGTGTGGATGACTGTCATAGTAAATAAAACAGTTTAATACATTATCAGCTTAAAGAAAACTTAATCTACATAACATTTAGTTTTCAAAGTATGTACTTTTTCACACTTTATTTATTTCATTTCAACAAGTTATATGATAATTATTTCTTTTAAAGAGTAACATATTTAAAATAATGAAACTCACTTTTTATGATACTCCTAAAGGCTTGTGTAGCAGGTGAATCTGGCACCTCTTTGAGAAATGACTTGCCATCATCACAACACTTACCTATAATAATAATAATAATAATGGCTGAAATGGCAGTTATTTAACATAGCTTGGCTACCTCAAATGGGAGATGCATATGGTCTGTAATTTATTACTTCACCATGAGGACTAATTCTAAACAAATTTAGAATTTACAATAGATGTCATATTTGGCTACGAAAACCTTGCCAGTTGCCTGGCTGGATGAAAAACTCCTACTATAGTGCCATGGCCGGGATTCGAACCTCCGACCTCCCACACAGCATGACCATGAGTAAGAAGTCCCACGCTCTAACCCATGAGGCCATAAAACATTATTTTCAGGTTTGTCCAGAATATTACATTTATAAAGATAGGAATGCATATTTAGTGAAAAGGATAAATAAAGGAAATGGGCTTCAGCAGAACTTTCATCTAATATTTTGTTGTACCTGCACAATCAAGACAGATGATTACTGTGTGCATAGTTTGATTCAAGCAATCAAAGAAAATAGGAGATTTATTTTCCTCCAGATGAAGCCAATTCTAGCATTTGGTTATCCATTAACAATAATTATAATGCAAAAACAAATTCAGGTATATATTTTCAGAACTAGGTAATTGTTGTTGTTGTGTTATTTAACCTCAGTACTGGTCACTTCTGCGACATTTAGCTGAGGAGCAATTCTATAAAGAAAATAACTCTACAAAAACAAATATGAGCTGAATTCAAACCCATAACCTGGAGATTTGTGGTACAGTGGTTTAACCATTGCACCATCAGAGGAAGCTCAGAACTAGGTAATTAAATAAGAGCATAAATATTAGTGGAAAAAACATCAATGGTATATTTTGTCTGAAAACACTTCAGTTATCATGATTTATCAACAGCTCAAAAGTTATAAATAAATACATAAAATTATTATGTTCTATGCAAATCAAATGATCACACATCATCTTTATCTCTGTAATCTCAAGGTAGAAACATAGAAAGTTTTGTTATATTTTATAGTAATTTATTAGGCTATTGTTTTTTGACATTTGTTTTACGTCAAATTTGCCTCCTAAAAATTAGGGTTAGTTAGGATAATTAAAACAAATTCACTGAATACATAGGATCAGTCGGGAAAAAAAACACAACAATGTTTTGTATAACATATATCCTTCCATTAGTTGGGATTTCACAAGCTCTCCAATAGTTTTGCTTTTTTCTGCCTTTATTAATTTCTTTTGTCATTAATCGTCACTGAAAAGTAAACAATAGACATGTCACTGTCAGCAATGGCATGAGTGGCCATCTTTCCAATGGATTCTTATGCAGTCGTTGATTGGTTGACGCTAGCACTGTCACAAATTGATACGCATATTTTAATAAGCTTACAGCCGATATTCCATATATCAGTCATGCGAATCCGACAAAGAATGGAATACATTTAAACATAAGAATGTGATTTCACATGTGCAATCTGCGACAAAACCGATCATTCCATGTAGTGATTGGTATGAATTGGACTGTTGAATCCAGAAGTTTATGACCCGGAGTCGTAAACTTCTGGATTGAACTATCTGATTCGAATATCCAGACAGGCTTTCCCAAGAAATATATCTTAGAAGGTGAGAGGGCTATCCGAAACACATGGATACCCTTGGCGGGGGTGTCACTTAACAATGCTCCACTCCATGAGGCTGTTTAGTGCGCAGGTCAAGGAAGACAAAATGAGTGACTAGTTGAGTGATGCCTGAAGAAAGCTTTTTTCATGTATGACGTAAGCAAAACCATTGTGCTATTACCTAGTTATAGGCAGTATTTCATAGTATTTTGATTTGTTATTGTTTCAAAAAGATATAGGAGAAGTGAGGAGGTTCTACCAGGTGGGGGAGAATCAACAACAACATTAAAACCCTATTCATTATTTATTACACTTAATAGTTTTAAGCTGGAACATAATATATCACTAAATAATTGTTTTGTGTTTACTTTTGTGTAACAATTTGCAACAATACACCATCAAAAACAATTAGTGACTGAAAGTGGTCATATCAAAATTTGTCGATAGGTGTCAACATTTCAAAAGTTTACTCTAAGTATATATATGTGTGGCCGATCCACCCCACACTGTTCCTGGCCCATATGAACCACCTGATGAAGACAGTGGACACAATAAAAGAACTCATCAAAGCGCTTCCCAGGGAATTATACAACAAGGCACAGGAGGACCTAACAGCAGCAGAAAAACTAATCCCTCAAGATCAGATGCTCCGCTCGGTCCTGGACAGTGCCATAACCTCCTCCGGAATGACTCCCAAAGCTCAACCAAAAAAAAAGGAATTACAGAAATCCTCCCGACAACCGAAGGAAGTGGCAACCAAGAATCCAACCCAGATCCCATCGAAACCCCCAACTCAGTCACCAGCCCAGGGAACATCACAGTCATCTCCTGGAACATCAGAGGCTTCCGAGCAAACCGAAATCTCCTGTTAACTACCATTCAGGACAGTCGCCCAGAAATCATCATGCTTCAGGAGACACTCACCAAGAATGCTCCCCCACCAAAACTCCCTGAATACATTCTATACCACAAGGCTAGACAAACCAACTCTTCCACAGTTGACAGAGGACTCATCACAGCAGTCAGAGCCGACGTGCCACATGTCCCTATCCCCAAATACACGACAAATAAAGACTGGGAATCACTGACTATTACAGTACAGGGATTCAAGAATACAACACTCGATTTGATCAACACATATGTCTCTCCAAGCCACCTGTTTGACTTGGACCAAGCAACAGCAGGTTCCGAGAACTTTCTTCTTGCAGGAGACCTCAATGCCAATTCTGATGTCTGGGGATCATCCAACACCATACCAGGCCAACATCTACTAGACCAATTAAATAGATCCGAGAGCATCATAATAAATGACCCCAAAAACCAACGGTTTACGGCTCTACACTGGATCTAGTCATCGTGTCCCCGCAGCTATTCTCAGCTACACACTGGCACCAAAATGAAAGTCTCACCTCAGACCACAAAACAAACAGCATTGATATTGCCAGTGTATTTCATAAGGCTCCAGGAATCCATATACCACCCAGATGGACCAAAAAAAGCAGATTGGGATCTCTTTGCGAAGAAATTAAGAAATTTCCCCCCCGGATACCAATCCATCCCTCGACAAGCGTCTTCAATCACTACTACACGACGAAACTCTGCAGCTACGGAAGCAATACCCATCTCAAGAACAAAGGCCACCCAGTCTACTCGTTCCTTCCTTCCTCCTGAAGCCAAAAAAGGGGGAAGAAACAAGTAAGCCAGCTCACCAAAATCTTCAAGGCCAACCCAACCGAACGAAACAGAAAAAAAAACTTCGTCTCTGCCAAAAGCAACCAAACGGCAGCTCTTCGCCCTTTAAGAAAAACAGTGGGACAAATGGTGCAACCAGCTTGCTGAAATGAGCACAACACAAATCTGGCGACAGATCAAAAAGAAAAAAAAAGGGCACGCCCCTACGGGTACAACTGTAAACCCAAAATTTGGGAAGCCAACAGACTCGCTGACCATTTCAAACTAGAGCAGACCAGACCACTCTACCCAAGAGCATCATCACGGCCCTCAAAGAACAATTGCCACTAAGACAAGCGAAGTTAGCAGCAGCAAAACAGAAAAATCCAGACACAAACACGCTGTTTACTTTCCACGAACTCGATAATGTACTGCAAAGACACAGAACGACAGGGAGAGGATGGCTTTATCTACACTTTCTACGCCAAAGCCCCACGTCTCTTCAAGAATCGAATTCTAAACCTTTCAACCAATCCTGGATCGAAGGGAAACTACCTGAACAATGGAAGATGGCAATAGTCATCCCGATCGCTAAACCAGGAGGAAAAGGCCTCGTTTTTTGTCCACCCTCTCAAAGATCATGGAGAGAATGATCCTAGCAAGACTCCAGTGGAAACTCCCGAAGACGAAAAATATCTTCGGTTTCGTCAAAGACAGAGCAACTATAGACGCCATCATTCATTTAGCAACGAAGATCACAGCCAGAAAAGGCCCCAAAAGAAAAAAAGGCAGTGTTCCGCCTTCATGGACCTGGACAAAGCATTCGAACGCGTTGATCATCTATCCATGCTGGACTCCCTCATCTCCTTGGGCATTTTAATTTGGATAGAAAACCCTTCCCTAACAAACAGAAAGTTAAAATTTCAAGGAACCATCTCCGACCCCCAGATCTCACAACTGGCTGTCCTCGGGGGTCAACAATACCCCCCTCCCCCCCAACCCATGCCCCCCAATTCCCTTCCCCCAACGGTTTTTTTGGGTCCGCCCAAAAACCCTCCTGCCCCTTTGGGTTTCCCCACTCCCTTTAACCAAAAAATTTTCCCGGTTAAACACCTTTGGGGCTTATGCGGGGAACCGCCCTTTGTTCTTAAAATCTCAAAAACGGAAATTTAAAACCAAAAAGGCCAAAAAAGAAACTCCTGTTATAATTTTTCCTTGATACAGTCAGTTATACTATACGCTGCGCCCGTCCTTCTACTGGCCTGTAGCACAGCGTTACAGAACTTGGAAAGAACACAACGAGCACCACTTCGCTACATATTGGGGCTACCCAACGAAACTAACTCCATCATGATATACAGAGAATCCGGAATTCTGCCCCTCCGACTTTTAATAAAGAAGGATACGGCCACATATCTCCTGAGAACTGAAAAAATTCAGACCGACATGATACAGCGTGTCCAAGAAGAAACACAAAAAGATCTCAGAGTCTTCAATGACGCATCATGGCTTCAGAAAGAAATTGGGATACCTCCAGTCATCCCCCCAATGTCCATTGAACGTGCTCCATGGTTAGAACCACCCATACAAGTAATCATACAGAATCCCATCCAGAAGAAAGTTGATCCAGAAGGGCGCAAAAACAACAAAAGAATTTCCTGCCAATTAAAACCCCCAAATTAAAATCTAACCGGCCCTTTCCCGATTAAAGGGAATTTCAACCTTTTGGGGCCACTTTCAAAAAAAGCCCAAAGTTTAAACAGTTCCCCCCACCCCTTTTAGCCGAGCTGCACGCAATCAAAGCAGCACTAATATGGATATCAAAACGGGCTATCCACGAAAGAGTCATCATCCACTCGGGCTCTATGGGAGCACTAACCATCATCACCACAGCCAATTTTTACACCCACCCCCAAATCTACAGAAATATACACCCCGGATCAAAACCCCCAAGCAGGGGGGAAACCAAGTAATACCCCCAATGGGGTTTCCCAGCCACATTAACCTTGAGGGCAACGACCGAGCCGATAAACTAGCAACGAAGACAAACCCAGATATCGAATATGCCGAACATCCCCAGGACTTAATATCTTGTTGACAGATTCATCTCCAATCGACTGGGAAACGATCCACACAGACTACACATCAGCATCAAAAGGGTTGGTACCAGAAGACCACTGAAGGGGAAAAATATCCTCAACAACAGATTGGCTGATACCCAGCTCAGAAGACTGCGTTTCAGGGTTACACAAGAAATTCACCGGCCCTCACCCCAAACACTATGCCGGCACTGTCAACAAATGTACGATCCGGGACATTATCTGCTGAACTGCCCAGCCTACCCGAAGCACCGAAGATCACTTAAAGGTCATCTCTGCCCGGAAGACCACAAACTTCCAGACCACCACCTAGCAGCATTGCTCTTAAAAATCAACATTCCTACCAGACATCATAACTCCACTCCTCCAGAAAGATCCCTACATATACCAAGGACAGATCAGACCGCCCCTATGGACTAGTGGGTAAGAGCTTGGGCCCCCGTACCCATAATCTGTGCTGTTCGGGAGGCCGGAGGTTCCCAGCCGCGACAAAATTAAATTTTGTAAAAGGAAGGAAGGTTTTTTCTCCCCGAAATTGACTTCTATAGTAAACTGAGGTTCCACCATACTAAACATCGCATAGTACGACAATCATCACAACAACAGAAGCCAACACCAGGTCAGGTAGCTGTGCCCAATAGGCGACAGCCAGGGGTTTCTACCCAAACTTCAACAAGAACAAGACCCCACACTGTGTGTTTGGCTGTGCCAAACAGGCGACAGCCATGAGTTTCTACCCCAGATTTCAACAAGACAAGCCCTACACTGTGGTCGAACTTCCACTCCCGCTACTTTGCTTATATAAATAACCTTTATGACATTGAATTGGGTCACAAATCACGTGATCAATGCCTTATTAGGAACATTAAACATTGAGGGTCCAGTAGAAAAATACTTCTTGCCGATTGCTGTATCACAAATACTAAAATCAAACCATTGAAGTGTAAGGTTGGTTGAACTTCCCCACTTCTCCCCTAAATTAATCAAGTATATTTTAGGTTAGTAGCTCCTGGGAAAAAACTTCCACATCTTTTTATTTTTAAATATATCATGAATGTTTTTAATGTTATGTTAAGGGAGGGTGCATTGTAAAAGCAGTGCTTCAAGCATCTCCCTTTTCAACATTCTGTATGCATTTGCTTTCATTAAGGTGGATTGAAGGGAAAATAACGATAAAATGAATAAAAATATATTTTATTTCATGGCGACGAGCTTCAGCTGTTGTTGGCGGGTTTGTAAAACAAGTATTCAGAAAACAATGACCTTAACAGTTAATAAATAAAAAAAACTGTTACAGTGTAAAGTAGAAACTGGTTTTAGCAAGTCCCTAGAAAAATCTCTCATCCTATAGCTATATGTCAGAATTGAACCTTGATCTGAAAGTTTCCAGGACAGTGGTCAAACGACATTCCTGTTCAGGAGTAGCCCTAGCTCTGGCCTAGAATCTGCCCCACTTACCAATTCTTGGGTCGAGAGGAAGGCGTCCGAGGAAGTTAACATCCATCTCTTCGCACATCTTTTCTGCACCACCAGTTGTGGCAGGAAATATATCAGTAGAGTTCTAAAGAGAAATATAGGTTTTTGAGACACTACATATTTTACCTACAACCATCTGTAGCCAGCATAAAGACTTAGCACTGACAACATTTGGAAAAACAAAAGTGAATCATGACTCCTTAGGAAAATCAGATGAGAAGATGAGACATCCAACAGAGATAGCCTTAAATGGCTTTTTAATTCGTGACCTTCTGGTCTGTCATTTAGGACACCAATAACAAAACTGGCAAAACTCTACACAATTTTTATCCTAAGATTAATTATCCCTAATGTTGCCATAATGAATAAGTCACTTTCTACAAACCTTGCACTTTGGGCAAATAAAGCCACTCATGTTTTCAACCACGCCAAGTATATTTAACTGCACCTTTCGGCAAAAGGTGATCTCCTTCCTCACATCCAATAGGGCTACCTCCTGTAAATGCAACATAAGATGTCATTGGATAGAAGGATGAGGGGCACCGTATCTTACCAAACTATTTCTTTAAATGAATGAGGGATGATATTCAGATTATTTTCAAATAATTTACTGAGGAGTCTCTCGTAATACAATGATATGAACCCCAAGTAAAGTGACTATGCCACTCTTTCCAATCAAATTTCAATAATAAACACAACAACAAAGAGCTGTTAGGATCATTAAATTGAAATGTGATAAAGTTGCACGCAGGTTTTTCGATATCCTAGTGAATTTTGCACTGCATTTTCACTTTAAGGAATTTTCTTTTAAACAAGCTAAATACCAAAAAGCAGTCTTTATTCAGTATGACCGACCTAGTTCTGATTCACAAAAAATGATCATGCATGACTAAAAGAATGATACTGAACAGATTTCGAGAAACGTTTGTGAACAGCTTGATAAAACATCATGATTGAGGCGATGTAAACTAACACTAGAATCATGAAGGGAGTCTCAACCAGCTGTATTACGAGCATATTTTTCAGATGTACAGAGCTGCAACTCAGACACTGCCTTCAAAACTCACATGTCAGAGATCCTAATCTTGATCTAAGTCTGAAACTGACCTAAGGAAGAATACTTTGTGAAGTATGCTACTTCTTGTTTTTTTTTCTTCACTTGCCTGATAACTTAAACAACACCAAAATTAATTCCATCACGACACACTGCTATAGAAGTATAAGTTGCAGCAAACACAACTACATTGAGGAATAACGTACCTGAGGAGTTGTGATAATGATGGTGCCATCAATACCGGCAGCCTTAAGGTACTGCACAACAGACAGGTGTTCATCAGAGGTGCCTGGTGGTGTGTCTATGATCAGGTAATCAAGCTCACCCCAGTCCACATCACGTAGAAACTGTTTGATCATTCCTAATCAATAAAAATGAATGGAACAAATTAGTTTATTAGTCAAGTAGACACACAGTGATTCAATTGAGAGATATATATCAGGAGGTCTCAGATTGTAGTCACTATATGCTAGAGATCAATCAGCTGTTGAATTGAGTTATTTAGCCACAGCACTAGTCACACCTGGGAATTAATGCTAATTGACAACTCACAGCTTGGAGTTTTGCAGTGCAGTGGTCTAACCACTGTACCATTGGAACATTCAGTCAAAACTTAAAGAATGCTCCAGTAAGACAGTTGTGATTGTAAGCTACAGAACATTCATGAGATCATAACTGAAAATCAGCATTATTTGTGAAACGGTTCATCCATCAATAAAAGGCTACTGGCTGATCATGTTGTTTAGCCCATATATTACACCGTGGCCAACTGTCTCAGGTAAGAAGAGCACAGAGACTAAAAATAAAACCAGTAACTCGTTCAGATTTGAAGAATTATCAGGAACACCTGTAAAATAGGCTTGTTTAAATAGGCTCTCAACAGCATATGTGAATGATCAACCCTGCAGAAACACCTGAATCAACTTCTAATGGAAGATCTGGTGGAGATATATTAAAAAAGAATATGTCACCTGAATTTATGATACACCACTGTTTCTTTTAAATCCATGTTACTGTTGGTTTTTTAAATCACATTATATTACTTTTATTGTACAACCCAAAGAATATATTAGGTATGATTAGGCACTAACTAAATTTTTATTATCATAATATAGTGTGTAATGACCCACTATCGAGGATCTTGTAGTAGTAATTTTCTTATTGAGGTAGCAAATAATTTGGTGGGCTGGTAGAACTTAAATTTCACCAGCCTGGGGATTAGTGGTTGATGTTTTACAGCCACTTTTATGGACAAGGTAGGCTAAATGGGCCAAGCGACCTCCAAAGGTAATGAGGCGCAGTTTGTTTTAGATAAGCAGTTGTTGACTGCTGAAACACATTAAATGGGGCATATAGAAAGCATGATGCTTTAGATGACTTTATGAATAAAACTAACCAGTGATAAGATAAATGACCTGATGTGATAATTGTTCCTGAAGATACAGGGCCAACATCTCCCAGTCTGTAGCTTAAGGCTTTCACGATTGCCAACATAGCTGAACTGAACAAATTTATACACTTATTAAAAGGCCTTATGGCTTCATATATACACAGTGAAATTTATTCAATCATTAAAAACTTGCTATTCACTCATCTTTACAGTTCCTTTCATGGGAGATGAGTGAGGAAAGGCACAGGTATTCAATGCAGAAATTGTCATTTTAAGCCCCCTCCCCATTATGACATGATGAGGGATACAGCATATTATATACATAAAATATAAAATTGATTATCAACTACTCATTAATACAGTGTAAACTAAAACTATTTGGAGGATACTGTACCATTTTTCTTCGGTCCTCTCCACACAACGGCGTCATCAGGTCCACTTAAGAGAAAACCTACAGACATCACACCGAGGTTATCTTCTACATACTGGAAATAATATGGATAATATGAGTATGAAATAACTTAAACTATAAGTGTGTAGCTCTGTTTATTTAGTTCAGTTAATTGCCTGAAGATTACATAACAGAACATAAAATATCACTCACTTACTCACTTGTGCACGCACGCACGCACATTTTTTACATAGCAGTTTACATATTAGAAACACTTACTATAGGTGACCAGCCAGATCCACTCTGGTGAACCTGAAATATAAATAATGATATTAGTGTACCTGACTTATCACCTAAAATTAAAGTTTATTCTGTCAATAACAAAATTTCCATTGTTTGCTAGCTAATGTAAAATATTCTTTATCTAGAATAATGACTAAGTTCATCTGTCAATATAGTAATACTTGTTTGTTTTTTTCCTCAGTTTTCTTGGACCAAATCTATTCTATGTTGTTATATGTATGTGAAACATGAACCAAGAAACTGGACGTCTTCCAATATAGCTAATGCAGAAGAATTATAAAAATTATATGGCCAAGATCAATTACAAACAAAAATATTGAAAAACAATAGAGGATAAATGGAAAGAAGATGGAGCTTGATCGATAACATGCTGCAGAGGAAATGAAAATAAGCCAATGCCATACAGCACCAAGACGGATGGTGGAAGGGACAAGGAAAGTCGATCATGGAGAACTACAGGAGAAAAAGAATGAAAGCAACTGGGATTGGCCGTGATAGTGTAGTTAGTTAGAGCATAGGACTGTTAGGCTCCTGTCATGTGGCGACTGTTTCACTCATCCATAAAAAATTGGTACCTGACAGGACGTGGTGGCTATGTATTTGAGTAACGCTTTGTGCCCATAATGGCAGCATGCATCGTATGCTCCATTGGGAGTTGAAATATGTGCTGGGTTGAAACAGGTCTGAGTCAGGGATAATAATACTGTAAATAATATTGTAAAGCGCCTTAGAGCAACTTCTAGCTGAATAGGGCGCTATATAAATATCAAATATTGTATGTAGCAGTCGACAAGGAAAAATGGCATGGTTACACAGCTGCCTTTTGGGCCACAAGACCCAAAGACGATTGCTGAATTAAAGTTTTAAATAGCTGGTTTGCTGCTGGAACTTGTAGCTCCGATTATGTAGCTCTTAGTGCATCTAACTGTCATGATTAGGGCCTCTAAAGGTAACGAAGAAAAGATGAAACATCTTTCAGATATAGCTCAAATGTGGTTTGTACAGAGGTGCTAGTGGTCTCTTGCCAACTGCATTATCATTTTACCAGTGGACATGTAAAAGACTAGTAGCCATCTGATGGATTGGAACTGGGAACCTCCCCCAGTTTATGGTCCATCGTCAGCAAATGTTTGGACAAAGACAGTAGAAATAACTGATAATCATTACTAACCTGTTCTCCCTCTAGTCCCATCACTTTTGGTATTGATGGACCACAAATGTCAACATCCAACACTCCAACCTGCAAAATATAACAAGAGGATATATATATATATATATATATGCATGTGTGTGTACATGTATAATTATAAAACATTCTGATTTTGTTATTCTAAAGACTAAGTAAATATACTGCATATCTGAGGTTGATTAAATTAATGGTCTGTGTCTTTAAGATAGGATCAAATTTATTTGAGCTTGATAATACATACATTGGCAGCAGATAAAAGTTATTAACCAATCAAAATAGTATAATACAAATTATATTCTGTACTCATACTATCACTCTCACAAACAAATATTATACAAATAACAGTGGAGGCATCAAAACACAGTCTAAATTTATATGCATCACTGACCTCAAATACCAGGCCTCTTATGTTTTCACGAGTGCTGAGAAGTTCCCTCATATAATTATGATGGGTGTAGAAATCTGACAATTGTTCATCCCCTCCTGCTTTACCAACTTGTACATGGAAGGACCTCCCCATCCCTACTATACTGCAACTGCTCCAGTATTACAGTAAACTTTCCCTTGATTTAAACGATCAAAACTAACAAAGTGACTAACACACTGATATACACACACAACAACAACATTGACTCCAGTATTACAGACTAAACATTCATCTGCAGAGCAGGGCCTGAAAAATTGGTTGCCCAGACGCCCAGAGCAAGTATATTTTCATGCCGGGCTAGTGCTGATTGCCCTTTTGAGACGAAAATTCACCAAATATGTATGTGCACATGCCTGATGAGCAAGCCAATTAAAGCAATCTTTTTATCCTGCTGCATCCCTATACTTATAATCCACGAAGCAAAGCTGACTGTGAGCCAGCCGAGATTCCATATACATGGTATGCTTATGTCACATTGCAGTATCCATGTGTTTCAGACACCCCTCTCACCTTCTTACCTATTTTTCTTGGGAAAGCCTGCCTGGACTTGCTAAAATCGGACAGCTGAATCAGATTCAACTGTCTGTTTTGTTGCATAGTCATTCACTCTTATAGAATCACGTTCATACAATTTTTCCATCAGATTTGCATAATGCATACCACATATATGGAATCGTTTGGCTTAAGACAATACACCGCCTAGTTAAATGGTGTCATCAATTAAAAGCTATATTCATTGCAGTTTATTTATATAGTGAGAATGAAAATAGCTACAGGTAACTCAGCAAAGCAGCAATGGGCTTCACTGAATAAGCATTTCTTATCAAACACTTCTCTATTTGTCGATTTTTATTGCAAATACATGTTTATATGTAGGCAGGTGAAATATAGCAGATTTAAAAATAAATTATGATTTTGAATGAGGTGAAAATTTGTTGGGCAAGTGAAAACATTTGTCGGGCAAGTGCATTTCCAATCTACTTGCCATGGGGCAACTGAATTTAAAAAATACATTTCTGGCCCTGATGCAGAGTTAGTGGTATGTTTAGGCTCACAGCTGGTAGCACCTGGGACATATAGCTGGGGGTTGACATCCAACCAATACAGGTATTACTGGGATGAAAATCCCAACCTGAAAGATGATAGTGCAGTGTTCCAACAACTGTAACATCAGAGCACCTAAACATCACTACGGATAATAACTGTATTTGATGTATTTAGTGCACAGTGTGCTCAGAAAATTGTGAACAAAGTTTGTATTGCCTAAGTGCATACTTTGTTCATACAGCTGAGCTCATAACCATTCGCTTTTGGAGCACTTGATCTGCTGTGAAAAAATACCATTCTTATTTATGGTCTTGAAATTCACAACCTTCTCTACAAAAATATTAATAACTTGATAAACTTGAATTGTTTCAAATCTAGGTTTTCTAACCATTAACAGCTTTTCAGCATTCCAAAGAACAACTCAATGTGTTATTTTAACCAATTTTCTGGTATTTTATATAGATGCATGTTGCATTTAGCATGTCACAGTTGGTGGCCATGCTAAAAAAAACACATAACCTGTTGTACTTCTTGAATTCTAAAGACTGCCAGATAAATCAGTTGCAAGGCATTGCTAAGAACATGTTATATTATCCCTAATTCTTGTTGTTTGTTGATCTCTCCATCCCAAAGCTGTTGCTGAAAAAGTGGGGTGTACCTTTATTGAGGCATTTGTGCTAAATACGTTTAATACAGAATAGGGATAATGTTATGTCAAATGACACATTGATGATTACATGGCACTTGTCAGAATGCTGGATGAATGACCTAACAGTTAAAATAAACACCTGCTTGTTATCATCGTCTGCTATGCCATGAGCGAGGTGAGATGTGAAGGTACTCTTCCCTACTCCTCCCTTCCCTGACAGTATAACTATCTTGTGCTTCACTCCATTCAGTCTCTGTTTGATCTCATCAATAGCTAGAAAGGAGGAGGTTATTTTGTCAGACAACAGATCAGACACTATCACAGAACTTGAGTAAACATCTATTGGGTTAACACAAATATCTCCTTTAATATCTGGTAATAATGACTATTATTCATGATGCCATTAATATGTAGGTATAGTAAATTAAATATACATTTTAATTAGCGCCAATAAAAATAATGTAAAGAAACTAACCATAAACGGAATACAATAAAAACATAAAGTGTAATTTGTTAATGAGAATATATATTTCGGCCACTAAATTGATAACCATCTAACATTTCTATTACCTGGATCAGGGGCTTTAGCCTTGCCAGCATCACAGATCTGCTTATTTGGACAACCAACACATGCAGCAGATTTTCCAGCAGCATCACTCTCAATGCCTGGACAATCTGTATGTGATCAAATAAAATTGTATGTGTGTAAATTGGGGTATGTGTTCTAAAAGTGATATGTAAAATTTTATGTAAATAACTATGTGAACACCCTCAAATAGGTTGCCCCTGGGCAAGTAGATAGGAAATGCACTTGTCAAACAAAGTTTCACCTGATCCAAAATTATCATTTATTTTTAATCTGCTATATTTTATCTGCCTACATATAAACATGTATTTGCAATAAAAAATCGATTGTTTGATAAAAAACATTTATTCAATGAACCCAATGCTGCTTTGCTGAGTTACCCATAGCCATTTTCACTCTCACTATATATAAAATTTCAAATTACCAAGAATGCATAGACAATAAACTGCAATGAATACAGTTTTTAATCGGCGACACCATTTAAATAGGTGGTGTATTGTCTTAAGCCGAGATTCCATATACGTGGTGGAGTCTATGCATTATGTGAATCCGACAAAAAGGGAAAACGTAAACGTACGAGTATAATTCCATATATGTGATTTCTGAATCCAACAAAACGGACCACTCCATGAATTTATATTTTTATGACCTGGGTTGTAACATTCTCAATTCAACTGTCTGATTCCAGTGCCCAGGCAGGCTTTCCCAAGAAAAATAGGTCACAAAGTGAGAGGGGTGTCCAAAACAAATGGATACTGCAATGTCACATACGCTACCACAATGTTCCATATATGGAATCTCGGTACGCGAATCCGACAAAAAAATGGAAAACATGTAAACGTACGAGCATGATTCTATAGATCTATGTGAAACTGCGTATGCGACAAAATGGATGGTTGAATCCAGAATTTTATGATCCAGTCGTAAAATTCTGGATTCAATCATCTGATTTTAGTGTCCAGGCAGGCTTTCCCAAGAAAAATAGGTGAGAGGGGTGTCAGAACAACATGTATACTGCAATATCGCATACACATGCCACATATATGGAATCTAGGCTTTAGGCATAGCTGGCAATCACAGCCAGCTTTGCATCGCAGATTATAAGTATAGGAAAGCAGCAGGGAAAAAAAATGATTATTTTAATTGGTTTGCTCATCAGACATGCACACACACATATTTGGCGAATTTTCATCTCAAAAGGGCACTTGTCCTGGGCGTCTGGGCAACCAATTTTTTCCAGCCCTGCCCTCATAGACCATTCCTTGGCGTGATGAGGTGGCTCATATGTCTC
The DNA here is from genome assembly GCA_025642065.1 of Paralvinella palmiformis. Classification (NCBI taxonomy): domain Eukaryota; kingdom Metazoa; phylum Annelida; class Polychaeta; order Terebellida; family Alvinellidae; genus Paralvinella; species Paralvinella palmiformis. Next base: position 48,438 of record JAODUP010000891.1, on the reverse strand, counting down.
AGTGGTCCAGAAAGCTAGGAGTTTTGGCTTTTGTTAGGCATACCCAAACTGGATTGGTCAATGGGTATAGAGGCTAGATTGATATGGACCATGAGTGAGGTAACCCTAATAGAAACCTCGAGGGCTGAAGTCAGAGGTATTGGGCCACATGGCATACTCTAATAAACCACAAAACCAAACATCAACATCTAAAAATGAACAAAAAGAAGATAGCATGTGTAAATTAAGATGCCAAATTGTGTGACTGGAAATTATAATTTTACAAGGAAAAAGTCTCCATTAAGAAGACAGAGTAACATTTCTCCTATGAATCATAATATTCTTTCCAATCCATATTACATTTAATTTTGTTATAACATTTACAGAGTAAACTAGAAGACAGTAAGCTTTGTTTAAGTGTCATGCCATAACAAATCTCTAAAACTTATAAAGTCAATTCGAGTAAGATAGAATGAACAATCATCTTGATTGTAAACTGTCTACTGATATCAGTCTCTGGGTAGTGGTTTGTGTTCTTTTAAGACTTGTGTCAATGTGACAGAAATTGGATAATGCCGCCTGATTTTGAGAAATATTAATAAAATATTACTGTCATGGATCATTCTAACAATAACTTTAATCCATATGAGCTGTCAACAAGGCAGGATATAAATTTAGAATCATTTAAACTGAAGACACAGCAATGACTAGTCTATTCAACACCATGTTGAAACTGATCATATTAAACAAATGTTGAATCTTCTGCAGAAACAATTACCGAGCTAATAGTAAGAGAGAATGTAATATATCCACTATCTTAGGAAGATTTGGGATATCGTATTAATATTTTACAGATTGAATCTTACCAGCATGTCACGATGTTTGACAGCTTGGGCCTTTTTAAACAAAACACAGGACTTTATCTATTTTATGGCAATCACTATTTTCATTTGTTTTAGTTTTTTTTATGGAGGAGACAAAACAAAACAAAATCTCAGTAGCACCTAATGTTGTAGGTTGTTTCATCCATCATTTAATATCCCTAGGGAATTGCCTCTCAGATATTTATCCCAGGTGCTATAGTGCCAAGGCTAAACAAAACACTCACTGACACTTTCATCTGAATTATCAATTGACATATGATTCCTCATACATACTATCACTATCCGCCCCATTCATTATCCTAACTTGCTATTGGCATAGTACTAATACTGAAGGACCCATTGGAGAGTCTCATAGCTTGGTTTTGACCTTACTGTACCATAAATTAATGGCTTTTGTATAATTAAACTGTCACCACTCATAATTTACTGCTGTCATGTCCGCAAGTCAACAACAACAATTCATTATTTATAAACAATATTATAGATCATCTGGTGGAATACAGGCCTTCATTAAATGCCAACATGGCTTCATCAAAGGTTGCTCATATATCACTCAATTCTGTTCCACATCAGTGATTACTGATGAAAATGAAGTGCTATATCACATCGGGTAAAATATGGAAGCGGATAGAGGACATTCTGTTGCATAAAAACGAGCAAGTACCATGAATTGTATAAAGTCACTGGGGTGGCATCCTGCAGGGAAATGTGCTGGGATGCTTATTATTTATCTGCTTCATAAACAGCATTCTTGAAGCTGATTCTATATTTATCTTGACAATGCCATAGTGAAGATACTACACACACACACACCTTTAATATGTTAACAGAGTCTGGTGTACAGTATTCAAGAACACCCAAGGATAAGCAATAAAACTAGCAGCTGAACTGAAGGACCTGTCATGTGTCAACAATACCTGCTCTAGAGTTACCCACCTTCTACCATATACCTGCTACAGGGGATATGACTGAAACAGATCCCAGACAATCTGTACTCAGACAATACACCACTTGTTTATTGGAATTCAGGAGAAAACCCCACTGTGATATTAATATTTTGAAAGCAATCAAAATAGTAATAAATTAAATTATTTATTAATTTTATGGATGAATCTGCTATTATATTCCTAATAGGAATGGATTTTAGTTGATTGTTAATGAAGCCATTAATGATACACAGCAAGAGTATGAGCATGTATTATAATTGAATAATCTTAATTGCTGAGCAGTAAAACTAATTGTGTAGGAGATAAAAAGAGATTAGCACTGAGAGCAAATGTCAGGGAAGCGATATAATATCAGGTGACTTCCCTTGATTGCTAGTTATATGATAATATGGAGTAGACGGAGAGTATGTTAAGCGAGAAAAATCGCTCATTAGATGGTTAGGGTTCGGGACTAAAAAAGAAAGGATCACAAAGAACACCAGACAGAAATATTACAGAAACCAGATAACAAACTCCTGAAATATGTTGTCCACCACAGTGGTTAGTACCTCAATGTTAAATGGTTTTATAATTATAGTTAAGACTGGACAGACATTGGCGGCAGTACAGATATAGCCAACATTTAGTGTAGCTTATAAGTTACACTATGCCTACAGCCTAAATCATGATCCAGTTCTATAGTCTAACCAATATCAGATGTATATGACTTACGAATTTATATTTAACACACTCACAATGTCACAAGATGAAGTTATCAACCTTAAAAGGCTTAATAATTGTAGCTTAATCTTAGATATGTCAAAACAAACCCAATACTATTATGTCTATCACTCTAGTCTATGGGTTAAATTAGTCTATCAACAGTAAATGTTTATAGGTAAAATTTATCAGAAATATAATATCAAACTGTATTAGAAGTAATTGGCTAAACAATTACTATGTTGGGTTCCAGTAAGTGTTATTTAGTGCCAATAATCATAATGGCATAATAATATTAAATATATCATATTTAATAATACTTTAAATAGTCGTATTATCGCCCAAGATGAAATTGCATAACCGTCCACCATTTCCCGCACATTACATGATTTAATATTAACTCAACTTTAATAGGATAACTAGTCATGTGTGTCATTAAGTATCACTGAATCGCAATACTACACCAGTTTATAATATGTCTTACGTTCGGGAATATTTTCTGATATCTCAGCCATAGCTATTTCGTCATATGATTGTTGGTTCTGTTTGTTGATACCAGGTGGCAGCACTGAATGTTTATATTCCTATCAGTTGCCGTGCGTACTACAGTGAGGTCCGGTGGCCTAGCACTTGGTGCCAACGGTCACAGGTTCGAACTCCGTAAGAGGTCGAAACTTTTCCAGGGATTAATTTCTCGGCTCACAATATCGTGGGTGGATAACCACGTTAAATGGCGCTGCCGTCTCCACTGAATTATTTAAAATAAAGGGGGACGTTAAAACCCCCCTGATGACGTAAAACGCTCTGGCAGTGACCACCCTCAGGGTATTTCGGCTCCATCTTTCCTATTTTTATTTTTATTAATTCAGTAGAGACTGCAGCGCCATTTAACGTGGTCGGCCACCCACGATTGACAGGCCTGATTTCCGCCTGCATTTTATATACTCGTGTTCGAATCTCGGCGTGGGCATCTGAAGGTTGTTTCAACTTTAACTTCGCTTCATTACCTTTGGAGGTCTCTCGGCCCATTTAGCCTACCATGTGCACAAAAGTGGCCGTAAAACATCAATCATCATCATCATGCTAAATATTATATACCGAATTATAACTATATCCACCTAGTTCTTAGATGATAAATCTTAAAAGTGTACCATTCACATGATTATTTGTTCCATAGTCTCAGCAGTCTCAAATGTATGGACGTATTTAATCGATTTTAAGAAATGGATGATTATGTACATGGGCAGGCATAAACTCGTGTATTAATAATACAATATACACATATATAATAACAGACCGGGACAAAATTGCTACACAGTTGCAGGAAGAAAACTAAAACAGTATTATTTTGTATAAACAATGATGATGAAAACTTGTGGCATGTCTTAACTAATGGATTACATAAGGTTATATCTCTGTCTTACACCTAAGGACACCACCGTGGTCTAGCGGTAGCGTGTCGGACCACAAATCACTACCACCCGTGTTCGAATCTCGGTGTTGGCATATCTGAAGGGTGTTTCATCTTTGACTTCGCTTGATTACCCTTGGACATCGCTCAGCCCATTTAGCGTACCTTGTGCACAAAAGTGGCCGTAAAACATCAATCATCATCATCTTACGCTTATTCAGAAATTTATAAATGAGTTAATTTTAATTATCAATTATCATTTATTGGCAGAAATATGATATCATACTGGATTAGAAGTACACGGATGTTTACTGGTATATGGTAATTATACTATTTTGGCATATTAAATCATTAGTATTTTTTAAGTTGAACCTATTTTAGCGTACTTTTAACAAATTGATAGGGTAACTGGTACTGGTTTCGGCCATCCCACGGTAAACGACCAAATATGAATCCAAATCTGGATACACGTTTTCAAATAAACCGAAATTCTTATATTTTATTCCGTCGAGTACAATTAATCATTCTGCTATCATTTCGTTGCTCAGTTATTTATATCAGATCACAACTCAATACCCTAAACTCATACTTCTCCCAAAAATGAGGGGCACTATAGCGAGGTTTTTAGTGAGGCCTCACCGTGAGGTTTCACCAGATGTGTGTTGCGACGTGACTTATTTTAGATTCCTGAGTTCTGAATGCCAGATTCCTGGTGCATTTTTAATTGGCATATTTAGATGGATCCTAAGACAGTTGAAACTAATCCAAAACTTCAACTGTTGGCTGTAGCATTATTGTCCGTATATATGAATAGTACGCTACAACGATGAGTAGAGTTGAGTAGAGTTGAGTTGAGCTGCTTAATCTCGACGCTAATCACACCTGGGGACATATATCTCACAAACACAGTTATAAGCCGGATTCGAACACACAGCCTGGATGTTTGAAACGGAACACTCTAACCACTGCGTCATCAGTACGCCCTCTATCGATCATTTAATATATGCCTGGATCGGAGATACTCCTCGACATACAACTGGTTCGTTGCAGTTTTTGCACAATATTTAAATTTGGGGCAAAGGTCACATTGAACTAATACAATATAATACATATACTTTTATTGTACGTGCGCGCTCATATATATATATATATATATGTGTGTGTGTGTGTGTGTGTGTGTGTGTGTGTGTGTGTGTGTGTGTGTGTGTGTGTGTGTGTGTGTGTGTGTGTGTGTGTGTGTGTGTGTGTGTGATGTTGTGCGCACGCCAAAACGTTTCTCCCCACCAGAAAGAATAGTATAAGTATCATTTCTTTTAATTATAAAAAACTCATTTGGGGGGGGGGGGGGGGGGGGGGGGGGGGGGGGGGGGGGGGGGGGGGTGTGTGTGTGTGTGTATGTGTGTGTGTGTGTGTGTGTGTGTGTGTGTGTGTGTGTGTGATGTTGTGCGCACGCCAAAACGTTTCTCCCCACCAGAAAGAATAGTATAAGTATCATTTCTTTTAATTATAAAAAACTCATTTCAAAATAATTAACGAAAAAAGACGATTAATGAAAACATATGACAAGGGATGCTACTATTGTTGTGTATTGGATGATATTTCATTTGTGTGCGATTTATTGTTTACATCTAATTTGTTTACATCTAATTTGTTTACATCTAATTCGTTTACATCTAATTTGTTTACATCTTTACATCGTACCTTGACTATGAGTTTGCCCAACCCCTGCACTAGGTGCGCCACTGTGCTCGATTCTTTTCGAGGATATTGGCGCTATAGAAGTTTGTAATTATTATTATTATTATTATTATTATTATTATTATTTATTATTATTATTATTATTATTATTATTATTATTATTATCTAATTTGTTTACTCAGTATATTATCATTTTATTTATTATTTTCATTTGCATTTTTTCTTTCTTCTTCCCCCCCCCCCTTACCGTGACAAATGTTACCCAGCTCTATTCCATAGTATTTACATCATAAATATAACATCATCAATACCATCATCAT